>JAJOOH010001115.1:0-135360 GCA_029582605.1 Solanum gracilifrons | reverse complement strand
GGCAATAATAACAATCAAATCTTTAAAAGCGAGCAATCTAGTTATAAGCAACCTGTACAAATAGCCTCTAAGTCGTGTCCAACATAGGGACGCTACAACCTGAATAAGAATCCCGACAAGGGAGGATTATATCAACTCGAGCAGCCAATAATCAACAATAACGGCTACAAGTATATCAAGTATATTAAGGAAATGCCGTAAGTAGGGAATAGCCTTAACATACCTTTTTTCGCTAAATTCACGTGGCCTAACGACTTTTACTCATAACTCCCTCAATACTACAACAAGGTAGGACCATAATCAACATACAAAATAAAAGATACCATGACAATACGATAAAAGATATGTATTTCCGTCGCAAATTGCTATTTGCTGCTTATAAAAGCTAGAGTCGATGAAAGGAGGGTCTTACCTCGATCTTAGGTACGTAATACGCCTTAAAACCTTCAAATATATTCAAACCCTTGCTGTCCCAACACTAAAGTGTGATATGCTACACAATCGATAAAACAAATTATACCACGATGATGAGCCCAACGCGTAGAACAACTTTCGTCAAAGAGTTAAGTCAAGAAAATCTATACTTCACTTGATCCTAGAAATGGGTTTCTCTAATTTCTCTAGTTTTTAATTTAAAAATGAAGAAAAAGATCGAAGAAGAAGATATATGTAACAATCCACCGACTTAGGGCCCCACCTCACGTGCCTGCTTGCGCAGTCCCACGAAAATGCGAATATCTCTCTATTCTGAAGTCGTATGAACAAACGGTTTGATGAGTTGGAAACTAGACTCGTAGACGTTCAATTTCATAGCTTTGAGGGATCATAACTCTTAATAGATTGGGAGAAAATGTCCGAGACATTTGACCCAAATTTCAGACAAATCTTTAAAAAGGAATTTACGGTAACTTTCGCCAACTTTTATTTTTGCCACTTACCTAACTTCAAAACATGAGATACAACACTTGAACACTTAAAATATCACATAAAACATCATTTTTAATTTTTTACTCACCTTATTTGTCTTTCCACGAAGATACGAGTTAATTTAGATGTTTTGAAGAGTCGGGGTGTTACAGTTTTGAACCTCAGGAGGTAAATGATGGACTTATGCATTTTCTTATGAAATCTATGCAAATGATTTAGGGGAGCTTTGAGAGTAAAGTACCAATGATCATGATGTGTTGTTATTGAAAGGATTTTCTCATGTACACAGAAAAGGAAGATGTGAATGGTTTTCTCACATAGAAAGGATTCTTAGGATGAAAGGCTTTCTCACCTAATTGAATTAAAGAGTAAGAGCTATCCTAATGAACTAGCTTTGATTGATTGTCTAAGGACACCTTTCAAGTAAGAAATGACTATTCCGTGGGATTTATGCTTAGAACCAAGAGGATATTGAGATGGAGGCTCTCCCGTTAGTAGAGGCCGAGTTTCTAGTATAAATCTCTTATCCCTTACCTATGTGCCCCCATAGGATAGTTGTTTCAAGAGACATTAGCTAGAGGATCCACTTAAGCTAGAAGTTCATGGTTCTACCTTAGCAGGTACGACAACCCTTATTGGTGTGGGAGACACCGGAGGATCATGTTATAGCTCACATAGTCTCTATGTCAGTTAAGGCTAATTCCCCACATTAATAATGAACTAAGGTTACTTCAAGAAGTATCATATATGAGTTCAAAGGTTTTAAAGATGATGTTAGCTTGCATTGAGCATGGCTTTATGACTTATGTTTTCTAACTCTGTTATATCATGTTTTAGCTTGTTCAATTGCATGTCATGTAATGAAATGTCCTTTTTAGCATGATTTAAATGTTTTATGCATAGCTATCATACTTGGTACATTGTTTTGTACTAAAGCATACTCTTTCCTACATTTCCCCAACAGTAAGGTCCGACCGTCAGGTTTCTCATTTTCGTGGCTAGTGATCAATTTCGAGATTCTCGAGAATTGGTGAGTCCCCATGCTTCGAGAACAGAGTTTATTGTTTTCAGTTTCATTCATGTATTTCTCTTTTGGACATGATGTACGGGCTAGGCCCAATTTTATTTTATTGTATTAGATGGTTGTGATGAGACAAGTGTATTGGACTTCCTCTTTACCTTTATAAAATGTCTTGGACTTTGTAACACCTCGGAGACCAGACTTAGAAAGTGCAGCAGAAAATCACCTAATCCAATGAACCACGACAGGGTTCACAGGCCGTAATAGGGACCAACGTCCGTTGACCTGCCCGTGGACTCAGCCCCTTCCCAGCAGAGGTGAACCACGGAGCCTTTCACGGGTCGTGGATCACCACACAGACCATTCTGGCTCTTGTGGAGGCCAGTCAGAGTCCACCAGGTCCAGACGTCAGACCATGGGACCCTTCACGTGCCGTGGTCCTGACGACGGACCATGGTGGCGTTTGTGGAAGCCGTCCCAGAAAACATTAGCTACTGGACCATGGACCACGACCAGCTTGACGACCCGTGGTCCCATTGACGGTCCGTCAAAGGGGCCCGTGGTCAGTCACATTAGGTTTTTAAGTAGGGTCATTTTGGTCTTTTCCCTATCCGTTGGACACCTAAACTACGTCCTTTTACCCCTAAACTACGTAGTTTTGGTCAGATTTAGCCTAGAAACTAAATTAGAACCTAACCTAATAAATCATTCACCAAAATCAAGTGAAACTTAGAGAAAAATTGAGAGAAAAGTCGAGCAGCCCTTTAGGAAAATGCAGCAAGGTGTTCATCAGTTCCACCCCCAAAATTGAAAGATTTCTCCATGAATTTCGTCACCAAGTATGTAGGATTTAACTAGTGGGTTCCTTTTACCAATTAGGTCCCTAGATTTTAGTCAGAATCTTGATTCCCTTGATATTATCTAGACCTAGGGTTTCTTGAGTGTTAGAAGTTGTTGGGTTTTAGCTGTTAGAATGATCCAAATCAGATTATCTTGTTATTGCTTAAGTTCTTGCATGAAATTCAAAACCCTAGTTGTGTAGATTAGTTTAATTCATGAATTAAACATGATAGGTCAGTTTATTCAGTTATACATGCTCCAATTACAAATGTTTCATTATCAGTACATTAATGTTGCATTTTCAGTTAGCATGTAAGTATTTAGAGCTATCCAGTATTACAGAAAATCAGTCATAATGTGTTTTTTACATAATCTGTTGGGAGTAGACTTAATACCGAGTTGGACTAGGTCAGTCACCATCATAGTCACAGAACTACGTGCCCCCGTAGGTTTATAAGTCCCCTCTGTGAGTATTACGTTTTAGTGATCACGCCAGTTATGCCTCTATACCTATGAAAGGGTATATTAGGTCCTCTCGATGGGGCGTATACATCAGACTCCACGTTTGGCTCATGTGGTTTTATGTTGGTTATTAGT
This sequence comes from Solanum gracilifrons, assembly GCA_029582605.1. Classification (NCBI taxonomy): domain Eukaryota; kingdom Viridiplantae; phylum Streptophyta; class Magnoliopsida; order Solanales; family Solanaceae; genus Solanum; species Solanum gracilifrons. The sequence goes on along the minus strand of JAJOOH010001115.1, from coordinate 131,975 downwards.
AACTCCCACAATCATATTCTATTGCATTGACCAGGTTATCAGTTACAGTTCAGTATTCAGTTTCAACATGTTATAAACTTGGTAATTGCATTCAGTTAGCTAATGTTCAGTATTTCCAGTATAGTATCATGCTTATCACACATCATTTCTCAGTTATATGCTTTGTCCAGTTATGTTTATTTTATCCTGCATGCTCAGTACCTTTCAAGTACTGACGCATACTCTGCGCTACATCTTCTCGTGCTGTAGGTTCAAGTCCTCAGTACTTAGATCACGCATTGATCAGTTCTCGATCTTCAGTTCAGTAGCATTAGTGGCGAGTCCTCATTCTTCGAGGATGAATGACATGATTATCTTTCTACTTTCAGTCTTTAGTTTCAGGTTTTGCTAGATTTAGCTGGGTATGTCCCAGCAACTCTATTCAGTTAGAAGGCTTATTTTAGATAGTTAAATTCAATTTTAGCTTAGAGTTTAACATTTCATTTGTCGTTAAAGTCTCAGATTATATATTCAGACTTAGAATGGGTATTCCCCATCACTTTCAGTTTATCTCATTTTTTAAGCTTACGCACAAAATTATATTATTTCAGTTATCATAGTATGTTTATGTTATGATAGCTCAGGGTTAGCTTGGGGTCACTCGTGATCCTAGGTCCCGTGTCCGCGTCCTGGGGGTAGCTTCGGGGCGTGATAGACTTCGACTATTATTTTACTCTTATTGTTTTATTTCCTATGTTAATAGAGCTAAGTGGCTTGCATGGGGTCTTTCGGGGTTCTATATGCCGTGTTACATCTAGGGGGTACCCCTGGGTCATGAAAAACTTGGTAATCAGAGTAGAAGGTTTAGAATGGTCCTAGGATGTCTCATAAGCCACATCTAGTAGAGTCTTGTTCATAAGTGTGAAGCGCGCCACATTTATGAATGAGAGGCTACAAGATTATTAGGAAACTCCACTTCTTTCATTACTCTAAAGTTGTGTGATAGAGTTTAACTCTATAAGGTCTCTCTCCTAATACTTATTCGATACTCTACAAGATATAGGTACTCGAAGAGTTTATGCTATATGGAATGTGAGGGATAATGAGGAACACGAAGCTCCTCTTCAATCTCCTCAAGTTTCGGTCGATCCTTTGGCCGAAAAAGTGACTAATGTAGAGTTTAGGGCTGCTTTTCAAGTGTTGGCTAAAGCTGTGACGGCCCAAGCCAATCGAGAGGTTGCTGTAACACCCTAGAAATTGGTAGACTAAACTAGACTATAGTGTGAGGGTACAAGCCAAGGTCAAGGGGCAAGAGGCAAGGGATAGGGCCAAGGCTGCCCAATTTTCCCAGTGCACTGCTTACCTTGCCATGAGATCCTTCACTGCTTATGGTGGCCACCATGGCCCATGGTGTCACCCATGGTGGTAAGGTAGCAGCCTCCCTAATGTTGCCTGAAATTGGATCACCTCCATGAGCTACTTCACGGCCCGTGGTGAAGACCACAACTCGTGGGAAGGATCGTGGTGATGCCTTCACCACTTGAGAGGCCAAGATAATGTGGCCTAGTCACTGCCTAATATTCCACGGAGGGGACCACGGCTCGTGGTCATGACAACGGCTCGTGGGACCTCACGTGGTCCCTGGGCAGGTGACTTTTAGTTGAGGGTTAATTGGTCAATTCTGGTTTTAATCCAACTTAAGTGATCCTAGGGTCACTATATAAGTCATTTTAACTCTAAAAATCAACCAATTAAGTCATATTTTCAAAAATCCAAAAGATTTCCTCAAAGTTCATTCTCTCCAAATATTTTTCTCTCTAGAAACTTGGAGAAAAAGAAGAAGGAGATTCAAGATAAGGTTCAAGAGCAAGATTTTGTACATACCTTTCAGTTGTCTTTGTTATTAAGGTATGATAGTTTTAATCCATGGAGTCCTCTCAAAATCTCCAATTTCAAAAAGATAGAAATCCCCAATTGTTAGGGTTTGATTTCAAAGTCATGGGTTCCTTTCAAACTTGATTCTATTTATTGAATTATGTTATATTAACCATGGATTGATAATTTCCTATGATTTTTATGATGTATCCCCAAGAACCTATGAAATTTCCATATTTCTTAAAGTTGATGATATGATGTGGGTCTTTGATAATGAAAGATGAGTTTTATGAATTTATGCATTGGGTGGTAGAATCACTTGAATTATAATGATATCCATTTATAATGCTTGATAGATGTGATGATTGAAAGAAAGTTTGGAACCTCAAGGAGGTAAAATATGAGATTATGCATATTCTATGAAATCTATGCAATTATCTTAGTGATGCTTTGAGAGTGAAGTATCCATGATATTGTTGTTGTTGTGTTGTTGAAAGGACATTCTCATATACACACCTATGAATGAATGAGAAAGGTTTTCTCACATAATGAAAGTTCTAAGGTTTAAAGGCTTTCTCCCCTAATTGACTCTAAAAAGAAGTAATCATGGATGGTGAAATGTTCTCACGCATGATGTAAAGATTTATCTTAATGATGTACCTTGAATCCGTAGGCCAAGGGTACCCTTTCATTAGTAACTAATGAGCTATTCTAGTGATTTATCTTGAATCGGTAGGCCAAGGGTGCCCTTTCATGAGTAATGGAGTTAAGTCAAGGCTTAATAACTACTCTGTGGGAATTTAATACTTAGCACCGAGTGGATATTGTATGAGATGGAAGCTCTGCCATAGTACGACTGGGTTTCTAGAAGCATTCTATTGAGATGGAAACTCTCCCGTAATAAGGTCGGGTTTCTAGTAACAATCTCTTTATCCCATAAACTATGTGCCCCCATAGATTATTTATCTATTGGATCCACCTAAGCTAAGATTACGGTTCTACCTTAGGCAAGTGGACCGACCCCTTTTCGGTGAGGGAGTCACCAGATTCCATGTTAAGCTCACATGGTCTCATGCTGGTTAAGGCTTATTTCCCACAATAACAAAAGGTTTAAAGAAGCATGCTTTAAGAAGCATCCCATAAGTTTTTAAAGTAATCATGAACTAAGGCATGCTTAAAGAAGTATCCCGTAAGTGTTCAAAAGTTTTAAAGATAATGCTATCTTGCATTGAAGACGATGTTTGAGTTATGTTTTCCAACTATCTCCATGATGATGTTTAAACTTAGTAAAGTGTATGCTTTCAAATGAAATGTCCCTTTTATCATGTTTTAGCTGTTTTTATTCATGGCTATCATACTTAGTGCATTTTTGTACTAATGCCTACTTTTACCTACATTTTGCCCAAGTGTAGGGTCCGGTTCTCAAGGTGGTAATTCTTGTGGCTAGAGCTTGGACTTGATTATTTCCCCGAGCTTGGTGAGTCCTCCTGGTTTGAAGACTGACTTCTTTTGTTTTAGTTTCTTTAATGTAATTTCCCTTTTGAACATGTTGTATGGGCTAGGCCCTATTTCATTCAATATTGTAATAGATGGCTATGATGAAACAAAATTTCTAGACTTCCGCTTTCTTTTATAAAAAAACTTTTTGATACTTGAAATATATTCTACTCTTATTGTTCTATTGCTTATGTTATGAGAATTAAGTGGCTTGTATGGAGTCCTTTGGGGTTCTATACGCCATGTTACATATAGGGGGTACCCCTAGGTCGTGACAAACTTGGTAGTCATAGCATAAGGTTTAGAATGATTCTAGGATTATGTCTCATAAGCCACGTCTAATAGAGTCTTGTTCATGAGTCTAAAATGTGCCACATTTATGAATGAGAAGCTACAAGATGTTTAGGAAATTTCACCTCTTTCATTACTCTTAAGTCGTACGATAGAGTTTAATTCTTATAGGTATTTCTCCTAATCCGTACCTGATTCTCTACAAGAAATGACTACTCGAAGGACTTTCGCAAGATGGAATGAGGAAAATGTCAATTAAGAGGTTCCTTCTCGAGCTCTTCAAGCTCCGGTCGATCCAGTTGCCGAACATGTAACAAATGCGAAGGTTAGGTCGGTTTTTCAAATATTGGCTCAAGCCTTGATGGCACAAGCCAATAGAGCGGTTGTAGCTCCCATGAACCCTAATGTGAATTCGGCGGCTTTAAGAGTGAGGGATTTGACAAGGATGAAACCTCTGGAATTTTATGGCTCCAGAATTGAGGAGGATCCTCAAGAGTTTATCGACGAGGTTTATAAGTTACTTGATATTATGGTGGTGACTCCGGTAGAAAATGCGGAGTTAGCGGCTTACCAATTGAAAGGTATTGCTTAAGTATGATATAATCAATAGAAGGAGGGGAGGCTGGTAGGAGCGAGTTCCGTAGAGTGGGAAGTGTTTAAATCGGCATTTCTTGATAGGTTCTTTCCCCTTGAGTTGAGGGAATCAAAGGTGCAAGAGTTCATTAACCTTCATCAAGAAAGTATGAGTGCGAGGGAGTATGCTCTAAAGTTCACACAACTATCCAAGTACGCTCTAACTATCATGGTGGACTTGAGGGCTAAGATTAGTAAGTTTGTGATGGGTGTCTCCGACATGGTAGAAAAGGAATGTCATACGAAAATGCTCATACACAATATGGATATCTCACGGCTAATGGTGCATGCCCAACAAATTGAGGAATCAAAACTCAAGGAAAAGAATGAGGATACAAAGAGGGCTAGGACCGGTGATGGGAACTTTTCCAATGCAAGGTCCGATCGATAAGTCAGCCAAGGTTTAGACAAAGGTTTTCCAACCAAGTTTTCTCTAATGCTCCTTCCACGTTCAATAGAGATAGGGTGAATAACCCAAGCCTCAAGGAGGTAATGGTAGTGGATCGTCATTGTCTAGGCCTAATTGTACCAAGTGTGGAAGGAGGCACGATGGTAAGTGTCTAGCCGACATGGATGGTTGTTATGATTATGGTAAGAGTGGTCACCAAATAAGGGATTGCCCATTTCTTACGACAAGAGGAAGAGAGGGGAAACAATCTCTTCCTAGTGGTTCAAATTCCAATGCTCCCAAGCAAAACCACTTATTTGCTCTCCAAAACCAAGGTGAACAAGAGAGTTCTCCAAATGTGGTTATCGGTACGTTAAAAGTTTTCCATGTAGAGGTTTATGATTTGTTAGATCCCAGTGCTACTTTGTACTTTGTGACGCCATATGTGGCAATGAAATTTGATATGATCCCTGATGTGTTGTTAGAACCTTTATCTGCCTCTACTACTGTTGATGATTCTGTGGTTGCTAAGAGGGTTTACAGAATATTCCCCATTTCCCTATCCCATAGAGCTACGCTTGTTGATTTGGTAGAGCTTGACATGTTATATTTTGATGTTATTCTTGGTATGGATTGGCTGAAATCATGTTATGCTTTGATTGAATATAGAACTCGTGTAGTCAAGTTTGAGTTCTCGAATGAGCTTGTCCTTGAGTGGAAGGGGGGAAATTCTATGCCTAAGGGTCAATTCGTCTCATGTATTAAAGCTAGAAAGATGATCTCTAAGGGTTGCATTTACCATCTTGTTAGAGTGAGGGATGTAGATTCCAAAACCCCTATTCTTGAGTCTGTCCCCGTTGTAAATGAGTTTCAAAAAGTGTTTCCAGATTATCTACCCAATGTTCTTCCTGAGTGGGAAATAGACTTTGGTATTGACCCTCTCCCTGATTCACAACCTATCTCAATTCCTCCTTATAGAATGGCCCCGGCTAAGTTAAAAGAGTTGAAAGAACAGTTGAAGGACTTATTGGATAAGGGCTTCATCTGATCGAGTATCTCACCATGTTGTGCTCTCGTGTTGTTTGTTAGAAAGAAAGATGGGTCTCTTTGTTTGTGCATCGATTATCGTCAGTTGAACAAGGTGACCATTAAGAACAAGTGTCCTCTTCCAAGGATAGATGATTTGTTTGCCCAGCTACAAGGAGCAAGCTATTTCTCGATAATTGACCTTAGGTCGGGTTATCACCAATTAAGGGTGAGAGGGGAGTATATTCCAAAGATGGTTTTTAGAACCCGGTATGATCATTATGAGTTTTTGGTAATGTCATTTGGGTTGACTAATACTCCGATGGTATTTATGGACTTGATGAATAGGCTGTTTAGACAATACCTTGACATGTTTGTGATTGTGTTCATTGATGACATTTTGATCTATTCAAGGAGTGAAAATGAGCATGTTGACCATTTTAGAATTGTGTTGCAAGTTCTTAAGGACCATCAATTGTTTGTAAAGTTTAGTAAGTATGAATTTTTGTTAAGGTCCATAGCTTTCCTTGGGCATATTTTGTCGAGTAAGGGTATCAAGGTAGATCCTAAGTAGATGGATGCAGTTAAAGTTGGCCAAGATCTCTAACTCCTTCGGACATTAGAATTTTCTTGGGTTTGGTCGGTTATTATAAAAGGTTTGATGAGAGCTTTTCTTCTATTTCTTCTCCTTTGATGACTTTGACTCAAAAGAAGTCTAAGTTCAATTGGTCAGATTTATTTGAGAAAAGTTTCCAAGAGTTGAAAGATAGACTTACTCCAACTCTGGTATTGACTTTACTGGAAGGTACGGATGTATTTGTGGTGTATTGTGATGCCTCTAGAGTTAGGTTGGGATTTCTTCTTATGGAAAATGGTAAAGTGATTTCCTATGCTTCAAGGCAACTTAAAGTCCATGAGAAGAATTATCCTACCGATGACCTTGAATTGGTGGCGGTTGTCTTTGCCTTAAAGATTTGGAGGCGTTCTCTATAGGGAGTTATGTTGATGTGTTTACCGATCATAAGAGTTTACAATACATGTTTAGTCAAAAGGACTTGAAAATTTGCCAAAAGAAGGTGGCTTGAACTATTGCAGGATTATGACATGAATGTTCTTTATCACCACAGCAAGGCAAATGTGGTAGGGGATGCTCTAAGTCGATTGTCTATGGGTAGTGTTGTCCATATCGATGATAGAAAGAGTTGGTTCGAGATGTTAATAGGTTGGCCCGATTAGATGTTCAATTGGTGGACTCCACCAAGGGTGGTGTCATGTTTCACAATGGGTACGAATCATCTTTTGTGGCGAATGTGAAATCTAAGCAAGGCCATGACCCCATTTTGGTTGAATTGAAAGATGTGGTACTTAAGAAACTATTGACGCTTTCTCCCAAGGGGAGATGGTATACTTAGATACCAAGGTTGTTTATGTGTTCCTAATGTTGATGTCTTGAGAGAGCAAATCTTGTCGGAAGCCCATAGTTCTCGGTATTTCATTCACCCGGGAGACACCAAGATGTACCGTGACTTGCGGGAGGTCTATTGGTGTGATGGGATGAAGAATGATACCGTGGAAATTGTGGCTAAGAGTCCTAATTGTCAACAAGTTAAGGTTGAGCACCAAAGACCGGGAGGTTTATCCCATGATATAGGTATTCCTACTTTAAAGTTGGAAGAGGTGAACATGGACTTTATTGTTGGTTTTCCTCGTACCCGGAGACAACATGACTCTATTTGGGTAATTGTAGATCGGATGACAAAATGGACTCACTTTATTCCCATCAAGGTTTCCTTTTCGGCGGAGGACTATTCCAAGTTGTATATAAGAGAAATGGTGAAGTTGCATGGAGTGCCTTTGTTCATTATTTCTGATCATGGCCCTCAATTCACCTCACATTTTTGGAAGTCATGTGTGTTATATGAGATTTTCCATGATTTCCCAATGCTATGCATGTTCATGAGAAATTTATGTTTAGAGGGAAAATGAGTTTATATGATTGATTTTCCTCATGTTGTTGTGCATTGAGTATGGATTGCATATTGACTTCATGAGATGAATTGATGAACTTGCTTTAATTATGCTTTTTGACAGTAAATTGCATAAAGGATCCATGATATTGTGTTGAGCATGCTTTTAGCTTGGAGAAGAAAATTCCTCCTAAGAACATGAGAAATGTTGAGTTTTCATGCATAATGTGTTGTTAGATGTAGTTCCGACTTCCTTGTTTTGATGTTGCATACATGATGGGCAGCTAGTCTTGAGTTTTTACTTCCGTAAGGTGTCTAAATCGTCATTCGAGGACGAATGTTCCCAAGGGGGAGATATTGTAACACCACGGAAATTAGTAGACTAAACTAGAGTGTAGTGTGAGGGTAAAAGCAAAGGACAAGGGGCAAGAGGCAATAGAAAGGGCCAAGGCTTCCCAATTCTCTCAAGGCACTGCCCACCTTGCCACGAGCATGGAGGCCACCACGGCCCGTGGTACCACCCATGGTGGTGAGGCAGTAGCCTCGCTAATGTTGCCCAAAATTTGCACACCACCACGAGCCAGTTCACGGCCCGTGGTGAAGACCACGACTCGTGGAAAGGCTTGTGGTGATGCCTTCACCACTTGAGAGGCCAACCCAAGGTAGCCTAGCCACTGCCTCAAAGTCCACGGAGGGGACCACGGCTCGTGGGACCTCACGTGGTCCCTGGGAGAGTGACTTTTAGTTGAGGGTTAATTAGTCAATTCTGATTTTAATCCAACTTAAGTGAGGTTGTTTTTACGAAGCCTAGGGTCACTATATAAGTCATTTTAACTCGAATACTCACCCAATTAAGTAATATTTTCCAAAACCCAAAAAATTTCCCCAAAGTTCATCTTCTCCAAATATTTATCTCTGTAGAAACTTAGAGAAGAAGTAGAAGAAGGAGATTCCAGCTAGGTTTCAAGAGAAAGCTTGTGTACATCAATTTCATTGGGCTTTGCTGTTAATGTATGGTAGTTTTTATCCATGGATAGCTTTCATCCATGGAGTCCTCTCAAAATCTCCAATTTCAAAAAGATAGAAATCCCCAATTGTTAGGGTTTGATTCCAAAGTCATGGATTCCTTTCAAACTTGATTTTAATGGTTGAATTATATTATATTAAGCATGAATTTATTATTTCCTATGATTTTGATGATGTATCCCCAAGAACCCATGAAATTTCCATATTTCTCAAAGTTGTTGATATGATGTGGATCTTTGTTGATAAAAGAGGAGTTTTATGAATTTATGCATGAGGTGGTATAATCACTTGAATTATAATGATATCCATGTATAATTCTTGAATTCTAGATGTGATGATTAAAAAAAGTTTGGAACTTCAAGGAGGTAAAGTATGAGAATATGCATTTTCTATGAAATCAATGTAATTGTCTTAGTGGTGCTTTGAGAGTGAAGTATCTGTGATGTTGTTGAAAGGACATTCTCATATACACACCAATGCATGAATGTGAGATATTTTCTCACATATTGAAGGTTCTAAGGTTGAAAGGCTTTCTCACCTTATTGAATTTAAAAACAAGTACTCATGGATGGTGAAATGTTCTCACGCATGATCTAAACAGTTATCTTTATGATGTATCTTGAATTGGTAGGCCAAGGGTACCCTTTCATGAGTAACTAATGAGCTATTATAGTGATTTATCTTGAATTAGTAGTCCAAGGGCACCCTTTCATGAGTGATGGAGTTAAGTCAAGACTTAATAAGTACTCCGTGGGAATTTAATGCTTAGCACCGAGTGGATATTGTATGATATGGAAGCTCTCCCGTAGTAAGGCCGGATTTCTAGAAGCAATCTCTTGAGATGGAAGCTCTCCCAAAGTAAGGCTGGGTTTCTAGTAACAATCTCCTTATACCATAAACTATGTGCCCCCATAGGTTATTTAGCTAGTGGATCCACCTAAGCTAAGATTACCGGTTCTACCTTACGCAAGTGGACCAACCCCTTTTCGGTGAGGGAGTCATCGGATTCCATGTTAACCTCACATCGTCTCATGCTAGTTAAGGCTTATTTCCCACAATAACAAGAGGTTTAATATTGGACTAAGACATGCTGAAAGAAGCATCTCGTAAGTGTTCATAGTAATCATGAACTAAGGCATGATTAAAGAAGTATCTCGTAAGTGTTCAAAAGTTTTAAAGATAATGCTAGCTTGCATTGAAGATGATGTTTTGAGTTATGTTTTCCAACTATCTCCAGGATGATGTTTAAACTTAGTAAAGTGCATGCTTTCAAATGAAATGTCACTTTTATCATGTTTTAAGTGTTTTTATGCATGACTATCATACTTGGTGCATTTTTGTACTAACGCCTACTTTTACCTACATTTTTCCCATGTGTAGGGTCTAATTCCTAAGATGGTAATTCTCGTGGCTAGAGCTTGGATTTGATTGTTTCACCGAGCTTGGTGAGTCCTCATGGTTAGAAGATAGGCTTCTTATGTTTTAGTTTCTTTCATGTAATTTCCTTTTTGAACATGGTGTACGGGCTAGGTCCTATTTCATTCAATATTGTAATAGATGTCTACGATGAGACAAAGTGTCTAGACTTACGCTTTCTTTTATCAAAACCTTTTTGAGACTTGAAATCTATTATAATCTTATTGTTCTATTACTTATGTTATGAGAACTAGGTGGCTTGTATGGTGTCCTTCATGGTTTTACATACCATGTTACATCTAGGGGGTACCCTTGGGTCGTGAGAGTTGTGGTTCTCGTGAATCCAAATGTCGGTACGACTGCATCTAGAGTGAGGGACTACACCAGGATGGATCCTCTGGAGTTTCATGGTTGTAAGGTTGAGAAAGATCCTCAAGAGTTCATTAATGAGGTCTATAAGGTTTTGATGATCATGGGAGTTACACCGGTAGAAAAGGCGGAGTTGGACGCTTATCAACTTAAGGGTATGGCTCAAATATGGTATAACCAATGTAAAGAAGGGAGATCGGATGATGCGGGCCCTTTTTATTGGGAGAAGTTTAAGGCTGCTTTTCTTGATAGGTTCTTTCCCCTAGAGATGAGGGAGGCTAAGGTGCTTGAGATCATTAACCTTCGTCAAGGAAGTATGAGTGTGAGGTAATATGCTCTAAAGTTCACACAATTGTCTAGGTATGCTCCAACTATGGTTGCCGACTCAAGGACAATGATGAGTAAGTGCGTATCGGGTGTATCCGAAATGGTGTTTAAAGAGTGTCGTAGCGCTATGCTCATTAATGATATGGACATCTCTCATCTCATGGTCCATGCACAATAAATAGAGGAAGAGAAACTCAAGGAAAAGTCTAAGAAAGTACAGAGGGCTAACACCAATGATGGTAATTTCTCTCATGCATGGTCCGATAGGTATGTTCGTCTTAAATTTTGACAAATGTTTTCTGGTCAAGGTTCCTCTAATGCTCCTCCTAAGTTCAACAAAGATAGGGTGTCTAACCCTAAGCCTCAAGGAGGAAATGGTAGGGGATCTTCATTGACTTTGCGTACTTGTGCTAAGTGTGGAAGAAAGAACGAGGGTAAGTGCTTAGCCGGCATGGATGGTAGCTTTGGTTGTGGTAAGAGTGGTCATAAAATAAGGGATTGTCTGATGCTTATGGCTAAAGGAAGAGAAGGAAAGCAAGCTCCTACTAGTGGTTTGGGTCCAATGTTCCTAAGCAAAAAATGTTTTATGCACTTCAGACTCGTGGTGAGCAAGAGGCTTTTCATTACTTGATCCCAGTGCTACCTTGTCTTTTTTTATGACATATGTGGCTATGAGGTTTGATATTCTTCCGGATGTGTTGTTAGAATCTTTTTCTCCCTCTAATCTTATTGGTGATTCTATTGTGGTGAAAACGGTCTATAGAAAGTGTCTCGTTTCCTTGTCCCATAAAGATACTCTTGTTGACTTGGTAGAGCTTGATATGCAAGATTTTGATGTTATCTCGGGTATGGATTGGCTGCACTCATGGTATGCTTCTATTGATTGTAGAACTCGTGTAGTCAAGTTTCAGTTCCTGAATGAGCCTACTCTAGAGTGGAAGGGGGGAAATTCTATGCCCAAGGGTCAGTTTGTCTCTTGTCTTAAAGCTAGAAAGATGATTTCAAAGGGTTGCATTTACCATCTAGTTAGGTTGAGGGATGAATATTTTGAAACCCCTTCTCTCGAGTCGGTCCCCATTGATAATGAGTTTGCGGAAGTGTTCCCAGATGACTTACCTGATATTCATCGGAGAGGGAAATAGACTTCGGTATTGACCTTCTCCCAGATATGCAACGTTTTTCTATTCCTCCTTATAGAATGGCTCCGAAAGAACTTAAGGAGTTGAAAGAACAGTTGAAAGATTTGTTGGATAAAGGTTTCATCCGACCGAGTATCCTCCATGAGGTGCTCCAGTTTTGTTTGTTAGAAAGAAAGATGGTTCTCTTCGCATGTGTATTGAATATCGTCACTTGAACAAGGTGACCATTAAGAATAAGTATCCTCTTCTAAGGATAGATGATTTATTTAACCAACTTCAAGGAGCAAGTTATTTCTCAAAGATTGACATTAGATCGGGTTAACACCAATTGAGGGTGAAAGAAGATGATATTTCGAAGATGGCTTTTTGAACTCGGTATGGTGATTATGAGTTTTTGGTAATGTAGTTTGGTTTGAATAATGGTCGGACGATGTTTATAGATTTGATGAATAGCGTGTTTAGACAATACCTTGATATGTTTGTGATTGTGTTCATTGATGACATGTTGATCTATTCAAGAAGGATAATGAGCATATCGATCATTTGAGGATTGTGTTGCAATTCTTAAGGACCAACAACTCTTTGCAAAGTTTAACAAATGTGATTTTTTGTTAAGGTCCATATCTTTCCTTGGTCATATTGTTCCAAGTAATGGTATTGAGGTAGATCCAAAGAAGACGGATGCGGTCAAGAGTTGGCCTAGACCTCTAACTCCTTCGGATACTAGAAGTTTCCTGGGTAGCTAGTTACTATATAAGGTTTGTTGATGGATTCTCTTCAATTAACTCTCCTTTGATGACTTTGACTTAAACGAAGGTTAAATTCGTATGGTCCAAAAATGTGAGAAGAGTTTCCAAGAGTTGAAGGATAGACTAACTTCCGCTGCGGTGTTGACTTTACCGGAAGGGGCGAATGGTTTTATGGTTTATTGTGATGCCTCAAGAATTGGGTTAGGGTGGGTGCTTATGCAAAATGGGAAAGTTATTGTCTATGCCTCAAGGCAACTTAAGATATGTGAGTAGAATTATCCGACCCATGACCTTGAACTAGCGGTGGTTGTTTTTGCCTTAAATATTTGGAGGCATTATTTATATAGAGTTCATGTAGATGTGTTTACCGACCAAAAGAGTTTACAATATGTGTTTAATCAGAAAGATCTAAATATTTACCAAAGAAGGTGGCTTGAGATACTGAAAGATTATGACGTGAGTGTTTTCTATCACCCCGGAAAAGCAAATATGGTGGCGGATGCTCTTAGTCGATTATCTATGGGTAGTGTTGCCCATATTGAAGAAGAAAAGAAAGAGTTGGTTCAAGATGCTCATAGATTTTCCTGATTAGGTGTTCAACTAGTGGACTCCACCAAGGGTGGTGTTATGATTCACAATGGGCCCGAATTATCTTTTATGGCGGATGTGTAAACCAAGCAAGGTATTGATCCAATTTTGGTAGAATTGAAAAAAACAATGCTTAAGAAATCCATTCAGGCTTTCTCCCAAGGGGGAGATGGTGTACTTAGATACCGTGGTCGTTTATGTGTTCCAAATGTTGATGACTTGAGGGAACAAATTCTAACAGAAGCTCATAGTTCATGGTATTCCATTCACCCAGGAGGCACCAAGATGTACCTTGATTTGCAGGAGGTCTATTGGTGGAATGGGATGAAGAAGGTTATTGCGGGATTTGTGGCTAAGTGTCCTAATTGTCAACAAGTGAAGGTTGAGCATTAGAAACCGTGAGATTTATCCCATGACATTAGAATTCCTACTTGGAAGTGGGAAGACTTGAATATGGACTTTATGGTATGTTTACCTCGCACCCGGTGACAACATGATTCAATCTGGGTGATAGTAGATCGGATGACGAAATCGGCTTATTTCCCTCCCGTCAAGATTTCCAGTACGACAGAGGACTATGTCAAGTTCTACTTGAGAGAAATGGTAAGGTTGCATGGATTACCCTTTTTCCATTATTTTCGATCGCGGTACCCAGTTCGCTTCTCAAGTCTTTCCAAAAGGGTCTTTGCACTAAGGTCAAACTTAGCATGACTTTTCATCCACAAACCGATGGCCAAGTGGAGGGAACTATACAAAATTTGGAAGACATGCTAAGGTCTTGTGTGATTGATTTTAAAGGCAATTGGGATGACTATTTACCATTGATTTAGTTTGCCTATAACAATAGCTATCACTTGAGTATTGGTATGGCTCCATTTGAGGCATTGTATTGTAGGAGGTGTAGGTCTCCTATAGGATTTTTTGAGGGGGGTGAAGTTGCCCTAATAGGTCCCGATTTGGTACATGAGGCCATATAGAAAGTTTGACTTATTAGAGAAAGGTTGAAAATGGCTCAAAGTTGGCAAACGTCATATGTCGATGTGAGAAGAAGGGATCTTGAGTTTGATATTCATGATTGGGTTTACTTGAAAATTTTACCCATGAGGGTGTGATGATATTTGGCAAGAAATAAAAGCTTAGTCCCTAATATTTAGGCCTAGGCCCATATCAGATTTTGAGACGTGTTGGTAAGGTTGCTTATGAGTTAGAATTGCCGAATGAGTTGGCATCAATGCATCCAGTTATCCATGTCTCTATGCTTAAGAAGTGTGTTGGAGATTCGACATCCCTAGTTTCCTTAGATAGTTTAGGAGTTAAGGAGAATCTTTCTTATGAGGAAGTTTCAGTAATGATTCAAGATTGGCAAGTCAAGAAGTTGAGAAATAAAGAAATAGCTTCCGTGAAAGTGTTGTGGAGGAATCAATTAGTTGAGGGTGCTACTTGGGAGGCCGAGGTTGATATGATGTCTCGATATCCTCATCTTTTTACTTCTACTCCTATTCTAGCTGGAGATAGTGAGTTCCTCTTGGTTTATTCTTTGTTTTGGAGTCATGTGGTTTATTTGATTCCGTGATTTACTTATGTTATGCATGTTCATGAAAACATTGTCTTTTGAAAGAAATGAGTTTATATGATTGATTTTACTCATGTTGTTGTGTATTGTGTATGAGTTTCCTATAGACTTCATGAGATGAATTGATGAACAAGCTTTAGCTATGCTTTTTGATAACGAATTGCATATAAGATCCATGAGATTGTATTGAGCATGCTTTTAGCTCGGAGAAGGTAGTTCCTCCTTGAACATGAATAAATTTGAAAATTCATACATATTGGGTTGCTAGATGTAGTTCATGCTTCCTTATGATGCATTGAGTAGGTTTAGCTTGGAGTTGATGTTTCCTCCTTGATTTGTGCATTGCATGCATGGTGTGCTGTTAGAATTAGTGTCACCCCTCTTATGATGTTTTGATATCGTCCTAGCTTGGAGTCAATAGTTCCTCCTTGGTTGCATGCATTTAGATGAAGTTGCATTGTGGGTTGGGTTGTTAGTTCCTCTCCTACTCTTCTAGAACCAGTTTAAATCTCATTTGAGGACGAATGACCCCCAAGAGGGAGATATTGTAACACCCCGTATCCGGAAAAGGAAAATGAAGCAACTTTTGGGAAAATGCAAGTGCCAGCCACGGAGGCCAACCACGGCCCGTGGGTATGACCATAGACTGTAGTGTGGTTCGTGGATTGGCCACCTTGGCAAAGTTGTTGAGGCTCACGACCACTGTCTGACCTACGGACCGTAGGGCCAGACCATGTTCTATGGTTCACTGGCCCAAAAGCTACCTTGTGACAACCAATGATGATCCACTAGGATGGGCCGTGGGTCATCAAACCACGGTCCATCGACTGGGTCCGTTGGTGGTCAGCTGCCAGTTAGTTTTAGGGGCAGTTGGATCTTTTCCTAATTAATTAGTTCCTATACTACGTAGTTTTATCCTTCACTAAGACCCCTATATAAGTAGTTTCAACCCCCAAATTAGCCTATTCACTTCATTCTTCCAAATTCACAAAAAAAGACCAATTCTCCTCTCCAAATTATTTCTCTCTGTAGAAACTTGAAGAAGAAGAAGGATTTAACCTAGGGTTTCAAGTCAAGGTCTAAATTCCTCCATTGAAAGCTAGCATTTGAACTCAAGGTATCATAGTTTCATCCATAGATTTTTTCCATTCATGGAGTTCTCATATTCCTCTATTTTCAAATGTAGAATTCCCCAATTAAGTTAGGGTTTTCTTCAATTATCACGTGTTCTTTTCATTATTGATTTAAATGATTGAATTATGATCTCTTATGCATGAATTGATAAAATACTATGATTTTATGATGATTTCCCCATGAACTCATGTAATCCCTATATTTTCAAGTTATGAATCATATGATGTGGGATTTTGACTGTGAGGAAGAAGTTTTATGAAATTAAGCACATATTGCAAGATTTAAATGTATTTATGATGAAATCCACATCTAACCCATGTTTTATAAGTATCGATGATTAATAGTGGGTTCTGAACCTCAAGAGTTAAATTATGGACTTATGCATTTTCTTATGAAATCTATAGATATGATTAAAGGGTGCTTTGAGAGTAAAGTACCAATGATCATGATGTGTTATTGAATGGATTTTATCATGTACACATAAGAGCAAGATGTGATAGGTTTTCTCACATAGAAATGATTCTTAAGTTGACAAGATTTCTCAACTAATTGAATCAGAGAGTAAGAGCTATCCTAATGAACTAGCTTGGATTGGTTGTCCAAGGACACCTTCCATTGATAATAAGGTCAAGTAAGATATGACTATTCAGTAGGATTTATGCTTAGCACCGAGAGGATATTAAGATGAAGGCTCTCCCATTAGTAGAGGTCGGGTTTCTACGAGTAATCTCTTATCCCTTACTTATGAGCCCCCATAGGATGATTTTCTCAAGAGACATTAGCTAGTGGATCCACTTAAGCTAGAAGTTCATGGTTCTACCTTGGCAAGTAGGACAACCCTTTTCGTTGTGGGAGACACCGGGGGATCATGTTATAGCTCACATGGTCTCTATGTCGGTTAAGGCTAATTTCCCACATTAATAATGAACTAAGGTTACTTCAAGAAGTATCGTATATGATTTCAAAGGTTTTAAGGATGATATTAGCTTGCTTTGACCATGGTTTTATGACTTATAATTTCTAACTCTCTTATATCACGGTTTAGCTTGTTCAATTGCATGTCATGACCTGAAATGTCCTTTTTAGCATGAGTTAAATTTTTTATGCATATCTATCATACTTGGTACATTGTTTCATACTAACGCATACTCTTGCCTACGTTTCCCTAAATGTTTTCTTAGTTTTGTGGCTACTGATTGATTTCGAGATTCCTGAGCCTTGGTGAGTCCTCATGCTTCGATGAAAAATTCTATTGTTTTCAGTTTCTTTCATGCATTTCTCTTTTGAACATGATGTACGGGCTAGGCCCAATTTCATTCTATTGTATTAGATTGTTGTGATGAGAAAAGTGTATTAAACTTCCACTTTGCCTTTATAAAATATTTTGGACTTGGACTATTGTTTTACTGTTATTGTTCTATTTCTTATGTTGTGAGAGCTAAGTGTCTTGTATGGAGTCCTTCGGGGTTATATACTCCATGTTACATCTAGGGGGTAACCCTAGGTCGTGACAAATCTCTTTTGTTGATAGAAGTTCAGACCCTCGAGTATTACTCCACACACTACGTAGTTAGTGAAGTCAGCATACGAAGATGGGTTGCCTTGGGTTACCCTCATCACCATTTCATCAGGAAATTCATCCACAATGTTCCTCTCGTTGAAATCAACCATTTTGGTTTATAACTGAGACAAATGATCTTCCACTTGGTTTTCACATCCCTTCCGATCTTTTATTTTGAAATCTAACTCTTGCAACAACAATACCCACATAATTAATCTTGGTTTTGCATCCTTCTTAGCCATCAAGTACCTAATGGAAGCATGATCCGTGTGCACCGCCACTTTGGTTCCCAAAAGATACGGTCTGAATTTTTCAAACGCATACACCACCACTAACAATTCTTGCTCCGTGATGATATAATTCGTTTGTGCCATATTCAATGTCTTACTTGCATAGTAAACTGGGTGAAATAATTTCCTCTTTCGTTGACCAAGAACTGCTCCCAAAGCAACACTACTATCATCACACATGAGTTCAAATGGAATACTCCAATCAAGGGCAATAATGATCGGGGCTGACACTAGTTTATCTTTCAAGCACAAAAATGCTTTTAGGCAAGAGTCATCAAAATTAAAGGTAGATTCCTTTTTATAGCAATTTGCAAAGTGGGTGTGCTACTTTAGAAAAATCCTTTATAAACCGCATGTAGAAACCCGCATGGCCTAGAAAACTCCAAACACCTTTTACCGAGATAGGAGGGGGGAGCTTAGAAATGACTTCGACTTTATCTTGATCCACTTGCATTCCTTCTTCTGATATTTTATGCCCCAAAACAATGCCCTCATTTACCATGAAATGACACTTATCCCAATTTAGAACTAGATTGGTTTCCACAAACCTTTGTAGTACTTGCCCAAAGTGTTCAAGACAGGCTTTAAATGAATCACCAATGAATGAGAAATCATCCATGAATACCTCTATTGAGTCTTCCACCATATCAGCGAATATAGAGAGCATACATCGTTGAAATGTTACCGGAGCATTACACAACCTTAAAAGCATCCTATTGAAAATAAAGGTCCCATAGGGACATGTAAAAGTAGTTTTTCCCTGATCTTCCGGTGCAATGGAAATCTAGTTGTATCCAGAATAACCATCCAAAAACCAGTACCATCCATGCCCCACGAGCCTATCAAGCATTTGGTCCATAAACGACATTGGGAAATGATCTTTCTCGATCCATGCATTTAATTTACGGTAGTCCATGCATACTCGCCAACCAGTGACTGGACTCATAGGTACAAGTTTACCTTTTTCATTCAGAACCACTGTGATGCCTCATTTCTTTGGTACACATTGTAGTGACTTACCCATTTGCTATCCGCAATAAAGTACACCACACTTGAATCTAACCACTTGATGATTTATTTCTTCACCACTTCTTGCATAGACAGATTTAGCCTTATTTTATGCTCAACACTTGGTTTGCATTCACTATCCAATTGGATTTTATGAGTGCAAATCCTCGGGGGTATCCCCACAATATCAGTGATTGTCCATCAGATGGCTTTAATGTATCGTTTTAACACTTTGACCAACAATTTCACTTGCCACTCAAGAAACTCCGCTGCAATGATGATGGGCAAAGTATTGTTTGCTCCCAAGAATACATACCGAAGATGGGATGGGAGCGCTTTCAACTCAAGCTTTGGAGGTTCTTCAGTGGATGGTTTAGCCGGATGACTCTCTCAATTTTTTAAATCAATAACAACCTTCAAAGGATTTTTAGAAGGAGCACCTAATCCCGATAGAGAAGCCACAACTTCATTATACCCTTGAACTTCGTCCTCATGATAATTTGGAAGGACAACAACAAGGGGTTCACCCATACACATCATTTCATTCACACTAGCCACTGCTTCATCAATCACATCAATTGTTGAGACCACATGGATGTCACTAGGCTGCTTCATTGATTTGCACACATTGAATGTAACCTCCTCATCATTTACCAGGAACTTTAACTCACCACTTTCAACCTCCACTAGAGCTTTTCCGGTTGCAAAAAATGGTGTACCCAAAATAATGGGCATCTCCGCATCAACCTCACAATCCAAAATAACAAAGTCAACCTGAAATATAAATCTATCCACCTTCACCAAGATATCATAAAGTATTCCAATGGGATGTTTAATAGACCGGTCAGCCATGAAAAGTCGCATTGTTGTGGATTTAGGTTCATCCAGCCCAAGTTGTTTGAAGATAGCATACAACATCAAGTTAATACTCACCCCCAAGTCACATAAAGCTTTGCAAAACTGAAGCATCCCAATGGTGCATGTGATGGAAAATGCACCCGGATCTTATTTCCTTTTTATCACATCCCTGGTCATAACAGAACTATAATTATGAGAAACTTCAATCATTTCGAAGTCCATGCTTCTTATCTTGGTGACTAGTTCCTTCATGAATTTCGCGTATCTCAACATCTATAGTAATGCTTCCACTAAGGGAAGGTTTATTGAAAAAAAAGAGACTTGAACACAAATATAAATTTCTTGAATTTTGCATCTTCATCTCGCTTTCTGAGTCTTTGAGGAAAAGAGGGGTTGATTTTGGGCAGTGGTTTTACTGACTTTGAAGAAGAAGCAGGCCCTACCTTAGCTATTTGCAGCTCTTCATGCTCTTCATCCATTTCGTGTCAAGACCGCAAAGCATCTGTCATGATCAGCCTTTGAATATGCCATATCATCATTTGCACACCTTTCTAATGGTTTGGAGTCTAGCTGGGCTGAGAGTTGACTCATTTTCCATTTGAGTAACTTGATAGATTCCGAATGAGAGTTTACTGTATTGTTCAAGGATGAGAAATCAACTTTCATTTCCTTAAGCATGTCGTCAGATCCTCTGACTTTATCTAGGATACGCGATAACAACTCATCTACTCGAAGGCTTCCCGAACTTCCCCTAGATTTTGGGTTGTCACCTATTTGCTTGTAATACACATCATGGTTGTCTTCTCTCCTCCAAAAGTTAATTTGGTCAGCCCAATCTCAATTGTAACTTCTCTCTCCATCCTTAATAAGTGTGTTCCAACCTTGATTCCCACCCGACTTTAAAGAGCCGGAGCAAGAACCCTCATCAAGTCTGGACACTCTTTTTACCTCATTGTTTTCATCAACACTCTCCAACACCTATTTTCTCAACAACTCCATTTGGGACATCATTTTTCTAATATTTTCATCGCGCTCTTGATCCTTTTTTATTTGTTTCTTGGTCATCCGGAAGTTCAAATGAGACACTTGATCCTCTTGAGTGTACCAAGCACGGTTGATTTTGGTCATTTCGTAAAGAAGAGTAGATGCCATTTCAAATGGTTGTTGGATTATCCCTCCTCGAACAAGATGGTCAGCCACACCCTTATTGAGTGAGTCTAGACTCCGGTAGAAATATTGTAGTATCACATTTCCCGGGAGTCCATGAGTTGGAAATCAAGCAACAACTTTCAAAATTTCAGGCATGTGTCATGAATATGTTCACCATCTACTCGCTTAAAGTTCTGAATATTTCCCTCAACTTCACCATCTTCGAGGGTGGGAGGAACCTTACATAAAAAGTTTCGGCAAGCTCCTCCTAAGTAGTGACTGACTTTCTTGGTAACTAGGCCAACCTCTTTATTGCCTCCCCCATTAGATAAAAAGGGAACAACTAAAGTCACACTGACTCCTGCGAGACGGTCTTGAATGAAAATGGACCACACACGTCCAGGAAATTCCGAATATGGTCATAGGGATCCTCATGACCCAACACTCTGAATAAACCTTTCATTTTCAATAGCAGCAACATCATATTAGTCACATGGGATACAATATTTCCCACGATCGAATGTAACCGAATAGCACCCATACTACCCAATTGAGCCTCATTGACATCGATCAAGTTACTGAAGTAATCATGATGTCTAAGTTGGCAAGTGTTGCTCCTGTTCACACTTATCTCATCACATATTCCAGAGCAGCCAACAAAACAGACAAAAAAGGTAAGTCTATTCAACTACAAACAAAATTACATCACAACTAAACTTCACTAAAAGAATTCTAAACACCACTCCCCGGCAGCAACTCCATTTTTGATAACGCTCAACTACACATCATCCAATTCTAATTGTAGGCGATCGCAATCAAGTACAAACCAAATGAAGAGTTGGGGTCGATCCCACAGGGAGTGATACGATAGAGAATTCAATTATGAAGTGAAAGATTTTGTTCTAAATGATTGTAGGAATAGAATTTATCGAAATAATTAAAGTAAATTGTAGGGGTTGACAACTAGTGTCAAACGGGGGGATTAAATTTGCCAATTAACAACTACAAAAATAAGGGGGGTATTGAAGTAGAGAGGGATCCTCTGGGATGTGATCGATTAATTGCCAATTTCACTACACAAATGATTATTAATTACTGAAAATGTTGAATCTTAGTGAGTAGGCTAGGCCTTAGATGTGATAGCCACATCTCAATGAACCATCACGATTCAAGCGAGTTTTCTCTAACCTCAATGAGCATAACAATTAAGAACAACCCAAAACCTTAATTAATTCACTCTCTCGAGCTAGATTGGTAGGATAAAATATAGACTCACTTTCTTAGGTTAAATCTACAATAACCCAATCACTACAATCACCAATTGATAACCTTAATTCTAAAACCTCTTTCTCAAGAAAACATAGAATACTAAGCTAGAACTGTATTTGTAATTACAATTCATGAATTAAAGCTCAGTTATCAATCGAACCGACTTCAAAGCAACAAATAATCAATAAATACTAACACCCATAAGCTAATTTATACAATTAATCTCACAATCACACCCCCAAGAATGGGGGGTTTTAGACACACATCATAAAAAGCATGAAAATATTATCAACTATGTTCTCCATAAGCTGGGTAACGAAATTCGAGTCTTCACAACGCTTGAAATCAACATAAAATCAAAACTCAACTTGAAATTCTACTCAAAAAGTACTTAGAATAGTATTTGGATAAAAACAAAACCCCACATTTAGAATGTGAGAGAAATGTCTTTTCTCTTTTCAAAAATCAATTTATAAGATCCCAGATTTTTGCTTACGGGGTCATTCAGAAGAATAAGTCGAGCGTTGCCAACCTGGTCAGCGACGCGCCAAATGATCCTGTCCATCACCTTTTTAGGTTAAGTATTCACCCTTTCTGTGTTGTGATTTTAGGTGATCGAGGTTGGGATCGCTGACCTTGTTGGCGATGCGCCGATTGTCCCTTCTTATCGATGTTTATCCTTCCATCTTTACTAATCATCCTGTAACTATAGGTGGACTAAATTGCGACCGTCAATCCAATCGGCTTATCACTGAAATGTACATTCCACCACCGAGTTGCCTTTGTCCAAGGATTTGCATGCTGTAAATTTAGGCGATTAGTATCTTTGTCGCCGATCCATTTGGTAGTTCACCGAGGTGCCATTTCCATCGATGAGTAGGCTTTTCCCTAGGGCTGACACACTGTAATGTTCGATGAGCTGAAGTACCACTCAGTGAGTTGCTGAGTGGTCTTCGGAATCGCCAACCTTTCTTATCTTCAGCTTTGCCTCTTTGTTTTGCCCCGTAATGTCCTTGCCTTGCTCTTTTGCCTTCATAGCTACAAATTAGGACTTAAACATCAGTTTAGAGCATGATATAGTCATTGAGGACACTAAAACTATGAATAGTAAGCCCTAAATGAGTTAAAAATCCATACTCATCAAGGGGTCAAGATGTACCACGACTTGAGTAAGCATTACTGGTGGTGCAGTATAAACAGGGACATTTTTTAGTTTGTAGCTAGTTTCTTGTCACGACCCAACTCCCAGAGTCAAGATGGCACCCACTAAAGCCCACTAGTAGGTAAGCTGACCCCTAGCCTGAATAGGAAGTAGTGAGTATAAGGGTAGAACTAAACTAAAAAATGATAACAATAAGAGAAGACAAGAACGAGAAGCAAACAAAAAAAAATATACAAAGGAAGCCTCCCAGGATGTGGATGTCAAGAATATAGAGTTGTCTAACGAGATAAATACAAGTCCCAAAAGTGGACCACAATAAGTCGTCCCAAAAGTGGACCACAATAAGTCGTCCCAAAGGCAAAAAACAAGTTAACATAAGTAAAAAAGGCGACAGGTTAATCCAGGGCACCAAGTGCTCACCCTTGTCTGTGATATCCACAAGCTGCAAAAGACGGCACAAGCAATCACCACTGGTAGCTGCTACTAGGACCTGCATCACAAAAAGATGCAAAGTGTAGCATAAGTACCAAAATAAAGGTACTAAGTAGGCATCATAGGCCGACCGCACACGGAAGGTAAATACAATATGAAAAGATAGAATCTAGTATAAAACAAAGGTTAAAGAAGATATGAAAATAAGTACACTAGCGTACCGAAAGTAAATCTAAGTACACCTAAACTAAACCTAACTGGACCCCATAAGCTAAGAAGGTACACTCGTGCACAAGTGTATATAAAGCCCAAACGACCCCCAAAATCCTGACAAGTACACAGAATAGCTAAGTCTACTAAAAAGAATAATCCAATTTTGAATCAAAGAACATTAGTCAGGCTCCCAGCCTAAGAAACCAAGACCCAGTCAACTCACATCCTAATTAGCAAGATTGACAATCAACTCATCCATTCAATTCCCAGCCCAACTAGCAAAAGTGATAATCAACCTAGGCCGGCCAACCATACCATCCACTCCCAGGGGCTGTCGAAGAAAGTAGCCCTTTCAAAAGCCTTTTCAGCTAGGGCATTTCTTTCCTCAGCGATTCGGTTGAGTTTCTTTTTCGTAATACGTAAAAGATTCTCGCCACTAGCAAGAGTGCCTCAGGGGCGTGTTAGCTTCATAGACGATCTCAGATATCGAGTCTATCAATCCATCCAACCCACTCCCAATGGCGTTAGCCACCCAACTAGAAAGAGTGCCCAGGGGTGCATCGACTCTGAAAAAAATAACAAGTAGGCTCTAAGCCACTGTGGATCGACGTCCACCCTCAACAATCTCATAAAAGGCCCTAAGATAGTAGCACTCCAATCTTGAGAAAGCACATAATCTTTATTAACGCATTTGTAACACCTCGAAACCTAGTAGCTTAACCAAGAGTCAAGCGGAGAGGTGAAAAACCTAGAATTTAGCCTTGGCACCCTCCATGAAGGCCACACCAATCGTGAAGGTAAACACGACTCGTGGTAGTCCCCGTGGACCTTAGCCAGTAGCTAACCAAGTTATGGTCACCTCCCGTGACCATGATGAGGCCTTGTAATGGGGACCACAAGTCGTGGTGATGGGCGTGAAGGTGAGGCAGTGAGCTCCCTAGGGTCTGCCCAAATGGAGACCCTCCCACGAGTCACTTGATGGCTCGTGAAGGCTACTACGGGCCGTGTAGAGGGTAGTGGAGTGAGAGTCAGTTTAAGGGGTGGTTTCCAAGTCACTGGTCTAGGACCACGGCTTGCACCAAGGCTCATGGAAGCCTTAACAGCTCGTAGAGCCAATCGTGAAGGAGGTTCAGTAGAAACTAGTACAAGGGTTTTTGGGTCTTTTTTGATTCTAAGTGAATTAAGACTATGCCGTTTCACCCAAGCGTAGGACCTCTATATAAGTGATTTTAACTCCAAAACTCACCCATTCAATTCATTATTCTCAAAACCCAAAATAAATCCAAAGTTCTTCTCTTAAAGTATTTCTCTCTCTAGAACTTGAAGAAATAGAAGGGTGAAACTAGGGCTCAAGGTCAAGTTTCCATTCTCTAATTGCTTGTGGGTTTTGATAGCAAGGTATGACAGCTTTATTAATACCATAAATCCTTTCATCCATGGATCCCTTAAGAATCCCTAATTAAAAAGGTAGAATTCCCCAATTTGAGTTAGGGTTTTCTTTTATGTTTTGGGTACTGATGGATGTTGATCCAATTGATTGGGTAATGATTCTTTATGCATGGATTGAGTGGAATACTTGATTTTACGATGAATTTACATGTGCCCAGGCTTAATCCATGTTTCTAAGATGAGTATGATATAAGTGGGTTTGATCCATAAAAGGAGAATTTGTGGGTTAGATATATTCTTGTAGGATGAATAATATACATTAGGAATTGCTTTGAGATTGAAGCATGTATAATGATTATGTTATAAATTTCTTTGAGAGTGAAGTATATATGTTATTAATTGTCGATTATTGATGTGATTGTTGTGGAAGGTATAGTTCATACATGAATTGCTTAAGTATGAATGTGAAAGTTTTTCTCACATTGAATGATTCTTGGAAGAATGGATTTCTCAACTAAAATGAATCTAGACTAAAAGACTAGATAATTGATAAGGCTATATGTGATTACCCCTTACCTCTAATTGAGAAGGATATAAGGCGATTCCCCATATTCCTTAGAGGAGAATAAGAGGTGACTACCCTTATTCCTAATGTTGGGCATGAAGGTGAGTACCTATGATCCCTTATTGAAAGATGTGGAGGTGAGTACCCATATATTGAGATGAAAGATATGGAGGCAAATACCCGTGTCTTATGATAAAGGAAAAGGAGGTGAGTATCCATGATTCCTTGTAGAATGATGTGGAGGCGATTACCTGTGTCATATGATGTTGGGCATGGAGCCGAATACCCATGATCCCATAAGATGGACATGGAGGCGAGTACCTATGACCATATATGTAAGGCATGAGGCGACTACCCATGAGCCTTTATCGGAAGGCAAGGAGGTGATTCCCCATGTCTATAAAAGATAAGATAAATACGTTATGGTAGGTTATGAACTTGGATTGTTTCTTGAGTTGCCATCCATGATGAGTAAGACTAGTAGAGGATTACACATGTCTTGGCTATGTATTCTTTGAGGTTACATTATGAAGTATTCCTTATATGTAGATATGATCTATTATGTGCATTGATTATGCTAGTGACTTATGTTGTCTAACTTTTATGTTTATTCAAGTTATCATATTTAGTACATTTTTGTACTAATGCATACTCTTGCCTATATTTCTTAACCAAACATAGGGTCCGACGCTCCCGACTCTTATCCCCATGGATAGAATCTACAGTAGAGGCAAGGTTGAATATTGGTGAGTGCTCCTAGCATTCGAGGATTTGGTCACCATTTCCTTATGTTATTTCGATTTTAAGTTTTGAACATTGTTGTATGGGTTGTGCCCCAAGAATCTTTGTATTAGATGGTTTTGAGACAATTGTATGGAACTTCTGCTTCGTTTTATAACTACTTTGATGTTGTTGAAAATGTTTTAAAATTTACCAATTTTCTGTTACCTTGACTATGAAAGCAAAATGTCTTATATGAGTTCTTTTAGGGTCTTGTATGCCACGTTACGTTTAGGGGGCACCCCTGGGTTGTTAAAAACTTGGTAATCAGAGCACAATGTTTTAGAAGGGTTCTAGGATGTCTCAAAACCATGTCAAGTAGAGTCATGTTTTTGAGTGTGAAGCGCACCATATTTATGAATAAGAGGCTACACGATGTTTAGGAAATTTCACTTCATTCTTCACTCTAAGTCGTGCATAGAGTTTAACTCTATAAGGTCATTCTTCTAATACTTATCAGATGGTCTACATGATATGACTACTTGAAGGGATTTTTCTAGAAGGAAAGAGGGATAAAATGTTGACCAAAAAGCTCTTCTTCAAGCTTCTCAAGCTCTGGTTGACCCTTTGGACGAGCAAGTGATTAATGCGGAGTTTAAGACTGCTTTTAAAGTGTTAGCTCAAGCCATGATAGCCCAAGCCAATAGAGAAGCTGTGAACCCTATTAACCCAAATGATGGATACGTCGGCATCTAGAGTGAGGGACTTTACTAGGATGAATCCTCCGGAATTCTATGGTTCTAAGGTTGAGAAAGATCCTCAAGAGTTCATTGACGAGGTTTACAAGATCTTGACTATATGGGAGTAATTCCGCTGGAAAAGGCAGAATTAGTCGCTTATCAAATTAAGGGTGTGGCTCAAATTTGGCATAACCAATGGAAGGAAGCAATACCGGTAGATGCAAGTCCCCTAGAGTGGGAAAATTTAAGTCCTCTTTGTTTATAGGTTCTTTCCTCTTGAGATGAGGGAGGCAAAAGTTCTTGAGTTTATCAATATCCGACAATGAAACATGATTTTGAAGGAATATGCTTTGAGGTTCACTCAATTGTCCAAGTATGCTCTTTCTATAGTTGCCGAGTCTAAGGCAAGGGTGGGCAAGTTCGATTCTAGTGTATCCGAATTGGTAGTGAAAGATTGTCATACGGCTATGCTTGTCCATGACATGGATATTGCTCGTCTTATGACTAATGCCCAACAAATTGAAGAGGAGAAACTTAAGGAAATATCTAGGGAGAACAAGAGGTCTAAAACCTGTGATGGTAATTTCTCTCGTGCTAGGTCTGATGGACATGGTCGTCCAATATTTTGACAAAGGTTTTCCAGGAAAGGTTCCTCTAATACTCATAAGTTTAACAACGAGACTATGTCTAACCCTAAGCCTCAAGGTGGAAATTGTTATGGGTCTTCATTGACAAATTGTGCCAAGTGTTGATGAAATAATGAAGGTAAATGTCTAGCGGGTTCCAATGCTTTTTTTGGTTGTGGTAAGATGGGTCACAATATAAGAAATTGTCCTTCAGTTACTAAGAATGAGGGAGAGTCGTCGTAGGGCTCAACCCTATGCTTCATCCAGTCCAAGTAGTTAGGGTACTAGTGCTCCCAAATAGAATAGGTTCTATGCACTTCAGACTTGTACTGAACAAGAGGGTTCTCCCGATGTGGTTACCGGTATGTTGAAAGTCTTTCAACTTGATGTTTATTCTTTACTTGATCTCGGTGCTACATTGTCTTTTGTGATGCCATTTGTGGCTATGAGGTTTGATGTGCTTCGTGATGTGTTGTTAGATACTTTTCCTGTCTTTACTCCTGTTGGTGATTCTGTGATGGCTGAGAGGGTCTATAGAAAGTTTCTAGTTTCCATATACCATAGAGTTACTCTTGTTGATTTGGTAGAGCTTGATATACTAGATTTTGATGTTATTCTGGGTTTGGATAGGCTGCACTTTTGTTATGCTTCTATCAATTGTAGAACTCGTGTAGTCAAGTTTCAGTTCCAGAATGAACCTATCCTAGAGTGGAAGGGGGGAAATTATATGCCTAAGAGTCAGTTTATCTCTTGTCTGAAAGCTACGAGGATGATTTCTAAGGGTTGTATGTACCATCTAGTTAGGGTGAGGGATATGGATTCCGAAACCCCTATTATTGAGTCGGTTCCCATGGTTAATGAATTTCCGGATGTGTTTCCAGATGGTCTACCCAGTATTTCTCTAGAAAGGGAAATAGACTTCGGTATTGACCTTCTTCCAGATACGCAACCTATTTCTATTCCTCCTCCTTACCGAATGGCTCTGTTAGAGCTTAAGGAATTAAAGAAGCAATTGAAAGATTTGTTGGATAAGGGTTTTATAAAACTATGTATCTGTCCATGGAGTGCTCGAGTTTTGTTTGTTAAGAATAAAATATTTCACTTCGTATGTCTATTGACTATCGACATTTGAACAATGTGACCATTAAGAATAAGTATCCTCTTACAAGAATATATGATTTGTTTGACCAACTCCAAGGGGCGAGTTATGTTTCCAAGATTGACCTTAGGTCGGGTTATCACCAATTGAGGGTGAAAGATGATGATATTCTGAAAACAACTTTTACAACCCGGTATGGTCATTATGAGTTTTCGGTGATGTCGTTTGGTTTGACTAATGCTCTGAGGCATTTATGGATTAGGTAAAGAGGGTGTTTAGACAGTACCTTGATATGTTCATAATTGTGTTCATTGATGATATATTGATTTATTCAAGAAGTGAGGATGATCACATCAATCACTTGAGGATTGTGTTGCAAATTCTCAAGGACCAACAACTCTTTGCAAAGTTTAGCAAATGTGAGTTTTGGCTAAGGTCCATAGATTTTCTTGGTCATATTGTTTTTCTTAAGGTTATTGAGGCAGATCCTAAGAAGACGGATGTGGTCAAGAGTTGGCCGAGACCTCTAACTTTTTAAGACATTAGAAGTTTCTTGGGTTTAGCTATTTATTATAGAAGGTTTGTTGAGAGGTTCTCTTCGATTCCCTCTCTATTGATAGCTTTGACTCAAAAGAAGTCCCCGTTAATATGGTCCGAAAAATGTGAAAAGTTTTTTCAAGAGTTGAAAGATAGACTTACCTCCGCTCTGGTGTTGAATTTACCAGAAGGGACGGATGATTTTGTATTTTATTTTGACGCCTCGAGAGTTGGTTTAGGATGTGTGATTATGTAAGATGGGAAGGTTATTGCCTATGATTCAAGGCCACTTAAGGTCTATGAGAAGAATTATCCTACCCATGATCTTGAATTAGCGACGGTGGTTTTTTCCTTAAAGATTTGGAGGCATTATTTGTATGGTGTTTATGTAGATGTGTTCATCGACTACAAGAGCCTTCAATATGTGTTTAATCAGAAAGATTTGAATTTGCACCAAAGAAGGTGGCTTGAGTTACTTAAAGATTATGATATGAGTATTCTCTATCACCATAGTAAGGAAAATGTTGTGGCGGATGCTCTTAGCCGACTATTAATGGGTTGTGTTGCCTATATAGAGGAAGATAAGAGATAATTGGTACGAGATGTACACAGATTAGCCCGATTGGGTGTAAGGTAGATGTACTCCACCAAAGGTGGTGTTATGGTCCACAATGGTTCAAAATTGTCTTTTGTAAAATATGTGAAAGCTAAGCAATGCCTTGATCCAATCTTAGTAGAATTGAAAGAAGCGGTACTTAGAAAGTTTGTTGAGGTTTATCCCAAGACATCAGAAATACAGAGAGGAGATAAAAAGGGCTAACAAGTTGCACAAACACCTAAACTAAGGCGCATTTTATTACACCCAAGTCTGCTATTCCAATCTACAAGGATCTAGTCCATCCGTAACTATGTCTGGTGCATGGGTCTAAAGCATCACTAGTTTATCCTAGACTAAGACCAAAACATGCTCCAAAAACAAGCAGTCAACCACGTGAATCACATAGCATGCTACATCACATATACAACCCTCTTCCAACATGGTACTACCCTCAAAACAGTAGTGGCAACCCTAAATCATGGTTTCTAAGAATAAAATTAGAAACAACTAGGTACCTGCCCCCAATTCACACTATTCATCAAACATTTACAAATTCCTGCTTTATCTAATTAAAAAAGAGTTGTAGCCTACCGGTAGGCCGATCGCACACGCTCCAAATCATAAGGTTGGAGCTTTTCCCTTTCGAATTGCCTCTGAACGCTGTAACACTATCAAAAATAGGATCACAATGTCAATACTGTCGTTTAGACACCAAAATAACCCAAAACGGAGATAGAAGAATTTTTAGTGTCAAATGGGAATCGTGGGACCCGCGGGACTTACACCAAATTGACTCCGTGAAAAGGTCCGAATCAATGCCTTGAACTTGTTTCCCAAGAAAGGACACAATTTTCAGCCTAAAACAACGAAAACAACAACACACCACGAAAACAAAAATAAAAGAAAAAGGGGCAGTAGATTTTGCACAATTTTACATTGAACGGAGTGTCACCAATACAATCCAATCACTCCACCACATAACCCCAATAATTGCAAGCATTTGGGACTTCGAATAACAAAAATATGAGCTCGGATACGGGAGAAACCATCCCTTGAATATTGAGGTGAAAGCTGAAGTTTTTAGGTATAAATACTCGAAACTAGTCGTTAAACCAACAACCCAGTCACTAAAGGTTTTATGTCTCGTCGCTAAAAGCCTGCACGAGATATCACTACTTCCGCTGATATGCTGAAACTCCAAATTTTTCAGACAGTGCGTCCGGTATTTATACGAAACCCCGTGCGCGCAAATGAAATATGCCACCACATAAAATTAGGCATTCCAAACTCAATGGAATAAACAAAACTTCTATCCGAGGTCGTTTCGATATAAAGTGAGTCCCAAATCCAATTTTTGTCTTAATCTAAAAAACATAAGAACGCTCATACTGAGATTGGAAGCCTAAGCAACCACATGAAAGGTCGTTCTAGAATAAACTCGACATTCCAGAGCTAACTGCGCTAACAAAATTCTTATCTGAGCATGTCACAAAGAATTTTTACCAAAGTCAACCCTTGGCTTATGCTTTAAAGTTAAAAAGCCTAACGACACAAACACACACCAAAAGTCTCAGAGCCCAAAAAACCTATTCCCCTAGCCGAAAATCGCCCTTTCGGGGTAGGTGAAACTGTCAGAATTGCATTCTAAGGCCATCTTCCTGAACTTTTGATAAAAAATGCCTATTAAAGGTTCAAAAGCTCCCAAAACACTAAAACTCGCATAAAACTAAATGAATGACCAAGTGAGCGGACTGTTAGTCCTAGCAAGCCATAAATGACTTACGGTCGCTACAAGAAAGCTCTAAATGATGACCAGTAGGAATAAACAAAAAAATGACCTAAATTTGATTAAAACATCCACTACTAAAAAAAACTTTTGTTCACGACAGTAAGAGTGAAGAAGTACCCGAAGGCTCAAATAAGCCTCAAAATGGCTCTCATATGTTATGCTCAGTCTCCAGGGTAGCCTCCACAACTGGACGATGGCTCCAATGGCTTAACCACATGAATGGATCTCAAGCACAATTTTCGTACATCTCTGGCAAGAATGGCAATTGGCTCCTCTACGAAGGTCAAGCGATAATCCGACTCCACCACATCATACTGAAGTATATATGATTCATCAGGAATATATCAGGGATGCATCAAAACATGAAAGACTAGGTTGATAGCTGAGAACATCAGTGGCAAAGCTAAATCTTAAGCAACCTCTTCAACTGTCCGGAGGATCTCAAAAGCCCCAATATACTTAGGTGTCCTGCTTCCCGACTCTCATCATGCCCTTTATAGGCGACCCACAGGGGAAAACTCTAACACCAATTGTAAACCTCAAAGGCCTTTGCCTATTATCAGCATAAGTTATGTGCCTATATTGAGTAGTCTGAAGTCTATCCTGAGTCACCCTCACCTGCTCCAAATCCTTCTAAATCAAGTTTGTTCCACTCGGTCTAGGCTTAGTAGACTCAAATCAACCAACCAGCGAGTGACAACACTTACCATATAAGGCCTCAAATATGGAAATCTGGATGCTAGAATGGTAGTTATTGTTATACGCGAACTACCCCAAAGGCAAGAACTAGTCTCACTGACCACCAAACCCTAATACACAAGCCTAAACCATGTCCTCAAGGACCTGAATAGTATGCTCTGTCTGACCATCTGTATGTGGGTAGATCGTTGTGCTAAGTTCAACAAGATAACCCAACTCATCCTGAAAAGTCCTGCAGACACTTAAAGTGAATTGAGCACCCATATATGATATAATAAAGATCAACAAACCATGAAGATGAACCACCTCATGAATGTAGATGTGGGCTAACCCTTTCGGCACTGAAAGAAGAAAGAACATGGAGGAAGTGTGCTGATTTGGCCAATTGATCTTCGATGACCCAAATGCTATCAACACCTTTAGAATTCTGAGGCTGCCCTACCACAAAATCTAGAGTGATGAGATCTCAATTTAACTACGGAATCGGTAATTTCTGGAACTCGCAACTTGTTCTCAAATGATCGACCTTCACCTACTAACAACTCAGGCAACAAGACACATAGTTTGAAATACTTCTTCTCATGTCAGCCCACCAGTAATGATACATCTTTGAGGTGCCCGGATGAATATAATATATAGAATCATGGGCCTCCCACAATATCAATTAAATAAAAACCCCAACTCTCGAGATACAAATACGATATGCAAACCTCAAAACCTCATCTAAGTCTACGTTAACTTGACCAGTATAACTGCTAATAGTCAAACTCGAAGCCCCACCAAGGCTTCATCGTCAAACTGATGTCTACAAATATGATCAAGAAGAGAGGGTTGAACTCCCACATAGGCAACAACACGCCTAGAATCCGAAACATCCAACTGAACAGTCTGGTTAGCTAAGGATTGATTGTCCAAAGCTAGAGGCCTCTCCACAGTAGATAAAAAGTCTAGGCTACCCATACTCAGTGCATTTCGACTAAAGGCGTCTTCCACATATTATCCTTGCCCGAATGGTAGAGAATAGAGAGGCCATAGTCCTTCAGAATCTCATTCGAACGACGTTGCCTCATATTAAGGTCTCTCTAGCTCATAATATATTAAAGTCTCCTGTTATCACTATAGATCTCACAATGAACTCCATAAAGGTAATGCCTCAAAATCTTAAGCGCGAAAACTACCACCTCCAACTCCAAGGCATAAGTGGGGTAGTTGCACTCTTATACACTAAGATTCCTCCATACATAAGAACTAACATGACCCGCTGCATCAATGCATAACCCAAACTGGCACTGGATGCATCATAATAAACTGTGAGGTCTCCCCCTCAACAAGAAGGGTCAATACAGAAGCAGTGGTCAACAACTCCTTAAGCTTTTGAAAGCTCAACTAACACTCCTCAACCAACTTTAAAGGTACATCAAGACGAGTCAATCAGGTCAGAGATGCTGCATAGATGTAGAATCCTTCTACAAACCTCCTATAGTAGCTTGCCAAACTGACAAAGCATCCAAACCTTAGTCACTGAAGTAGGCCTAGCCCAACCAAAAATAGCCTCAATCTTCATCGGATCTACCATAATGCCATCCTTTGAAACCACATGCCCAATGAATGCTAATAATTCAAGCCAAAACTCATATTTTGAGAACTTGACATAAAAACGTTGATCTCTTAATGTTTGGAGCACAATCCTCAGATGTTTCTCATGATCACTTATACTCCGTGAGTATACCAGAATGTCATCTATGAACACAGTGACAAAAATATCAAGATAAGGTTAGAACACCCATGTTATCAAGTCAATAAAGGTGGAAGGGGCATTAGTCAACCAATAAGACATCGATAAGGAACTCATAATGTCTATATCTAGTTCTGAAAGAGGTCTTAGGAATGTCTGTTCCCCTAATCCTGAACTGATGGTAACAAGACCTCAAATCAATATTTAAAAACACTGTGGCACCCTGAAGCTGGTCAAATAGATTATCAATCCTAGGCATGGGGTAGAAGTTCTTCTCCATAACCTTATTCTACTTCCTATAATCAATACATATCCGCATCATGCCATCCTTCTTCTTTACAAATAGAAAAAGAGTTTCCCAAGAAGACACACTAGTCCTGATCAATTCCTTACCCAAGAAATCTTGAAGCTAAAAACTAAGCTCCTTGAGCTCTACAGAAGCTATTTGATATGGAAAAATGAAAATATGCCCAGTACCTGGCTCAAGCTCGATAGAAAAGTCAATATCATGATTTAAGGGTAGGCCAGATAGGTCAGTAAGAAATATATCTTAAAAATCACGAATAATTGGTGTGGACTCAATCGAACGGACCTTCATACTCACATCATACACATTAGCTAAATAAGACAAACACCCACTTGGCACTAGCCTCCGAACCTGAACAAAAGAGATGACTCCAACAATTGTTTTACTAATGGAGCCCTGCCACACCACCGATGGAATACCGGGCATGGCTAAGGTAATGGTCTTAGAGAAACAATCTAAAACTGTGTGATAGGGGGGTTACCAGTCTATGCCCAAAATCACATCAAAATCTAACATGTCTGACAATATAAGGTCACCCCGAGTATCATGCCCCTAGTAACTAAGCAAGATCGAAACACATGATCAAGTACTAAAGAATCACCCACAAGGATCAACACATGCAATGAAACTCTCATAGGCTCGGAACCTATACCCACACGAGAAGCATAATACACACAAATAGGAATAGGTAGATCATGGATCAAATAAGCTGAGGCGGTTTAATGGCATATATAAAAAAATCATACCTATGATTGCATCATCCGATGCCTTAGCTTCTTCCTTTGCTGGAGCTGAATAGAAATGACCCACCCTGATCGTTTCTGCCCTAGCCAATATTCCTACCACCTGACATGCCTCCCAGGGACCTCCCTAAATACCTTGTTGTCCACTATGATGGTCCCGACCCTGACCTCGACCTCTAGCTTGAGGTGCTGTTGGTAGAGCTGGTAAAGCTGACTATGGGATTGGAGCAATCCGTCTATGCAAAGGGAAATATTTGGCCTAGTGACCTAAACCCCTCATATTCAAAACAACCCAAAGTTGATCTACTCTTAGAAGAAGATTCACCACGTCCTGAAGCACTAGCTTGGGAACCATGGCTCTGACTAGAGGTAACCTCACTCCGGCTATACTAATCACTCTCTGAACTCTGTAATGAGGCATGCAGAAGATGACTAGGCTGACCCTGGTGAAACTGTTGTTGACCCATATCATGTGAATCTTTAGTCCTTGAACGAGACCCACTATAGCTACCCTCATATCTATCTATCTGGTCTCTATCCTATTGGGCCTCACAACGGAGATGCTTAACAGTGCAAGCATGATCAACAACATCCAAAAAGAAGCGACCCACTGAGACCATAAACTGATCCTTAATCCCCAACTACAATCTTAACTGACAAACAAAGCATCGAACTCTCTCCTCCTATATAGGTATAATCATGGTAGCATAGGGGGAGAACTCATGAAACTTTTCCTTGCTCTCAGACATTGTCATAAAACCCTGCTCCAATATGGAGAACTTATTTCTAAGGTAATCTTGGATGCTGCGAGGAACTAACCTTGCGAAGAAGGCCATAGAAAACTCAGTTTAGGTGACCAAAGGAGACCAACTAGCCTAGTTTAATAAATGTATTCCACTACTATATGGCTGGCCCATCAAGTTGATATTTTAGTGAAGTCGGTTCCTCTCGAATCTATGAGACCCAAGTTATGTAGCTTGTCACGATAAATAGTCATAAGCTCATGAGCATCCTTATTCTCAACCTCAGAAAACCTCAGAGGTAAAAGCCTTAAGACACTCCTAGCATCTTCTTCTCCTCTAGAGGCATAACTCCAGCCGCAATTACGGGCTAGGTAACCTCAAGTGAAACCTGGGCCCTCGATGGCTCTACGGTAGGCTGATCCTACATATTTAGTATTGGTGTGATGAGTTTGAGATTTGGACTCATTTAGGGATTTGTTTATATAGAATTAGTGTCCTCAAATACCTAATTTGTGCTAATAACTGATGTAAAACCCTTGATTTCCAGGTTTATGGACTGAGGAACAAATCAATGACACCAACAAGTAAAAAGGAACAAAATAGGCTGAAAGGATGAAGAAAGTAAGCCTGGTGATCACCAAGTTCACTTGGCGAATCACCGAATGGCTATTTCACCACCTAAAGTTCCAATGTGCCAAGCCTTGAGGGAAGAAATCAAGTCGGTGATGGAAAAAAGCAGTAGGTGGATTGCCGAGTAGTTTCGTGATACTGTGCTGGATCGCCCAAAGTTACTGACCTTGGGAATGTTGAATGCCAAGGCAGAAAGGTGATGGAAGTGACCAAAGTGCGGCTTACCGAGCGGTTCAGCAAGCCTAACTTACTTCACCGAGTGACTCTTCGTAGCACATTTTTGGTGACTATAAATACATTTTTGAACATTTAGTTTAGTATCTTAGCTCATATATTTTTAATCTATTTTTGAGTTTTGAACTGTGAGACAAGTTTTCTCTAGTTTTTCCTAACCTTTGAAGAATTGAAGTTTTTGTACTTTTGAGAAATTTGAAGTGGGTCTTTGAGATTCTTCAAATTGGAGCATTGTAAGGACGAATCTACTCTTACCCAATGATGGATAATCAATTTGGTAATGGTTTTTTTACCTTTTTATGATGTCTAGCTAAAGCCCGAATTCTTGTGATTATGTGATTATGGGCTTAATTAGTTTATGGGTATTGCTAATTGTTAGTTTAAATGCTATTTATAAGTGAGTGTAATCATCAATTGTGGTTTAATTCATGAATTGTAGTTGCAAATGCAGTTCTAGCTTTGTGTTCTTGGCTTGCTTGAGAGAGAGGTTTTAGAACTAAGGTTTTTAATTGATGGTTTATGGGTATTGGGTTGAACTGGGTTCAGCTCGGGAGAGTGAATCCTAAACCTAATCCCACACATTCAGCTCAAGAGAGTGAATGGACTAAGGTGTGGGTTGTTCTTATTTTGCATACCTGTTGATGTTCGAGAGAAATCAACTTGATTCGGGGTAAATTGTTCGAGAGAAAGTTTATCTCCTCTATAACCTAGCTTACTCACAAATATCTAGCTCTTTTCTAATAGTTGCAATTATCGATTTGTCTATATTAGCCTATAATTTTGAGATTGAAGTTCAAACTTCACCTTTCACTTCTACAGGGCCTTACAATGTGGTTTGGTTACTTTGTGATACACAATTACAAAATTTCATGCAGACGAATGAACAATCTGAGCGGACAATTCATGTGTTAGATGATATGCTTCGAGTGTGTGTGATTGACTTTGGTGCTCGTTGGGA
Source organism: Solanum gracilifrons (assembly GCA_029582605.1). NCBI lineage: Eukaryota > Viridiplantae > Streptophyta > Magnoliopsida > Solanales > Solanaceae > Solanum > Solanum gracilifrons. The sequence continues at coordinate 93,944 of JAJOOH010001115.1, read as the reverse complement.
CTAACAATATCCTTTAGTGGAGCTCACTCACATTAATAGTTACCATTCCAGTATTTAGATGGCCCCATTTGAGGTGTTGTATAGTAAGAGGTGTAGATCTCTTATTGGTTTGTTTGAGGCAATTGAGATGGACTCATTAGATACTAACTTGCTTAGGGATGCTATGTAGCAGGTCCATTTGATTCAAAATAGGTAGTTTACAACTCAGAGTTGACAAAAGAGCTATACAGATATTATAGTTCGAGCAAAACTTTTTAAGGGTATTATAGTCTTTGAAACATTTTAGAAGATCAGGTTGCTCAGAAATGTTGTCCTTTCTACTTTATTGTTTAGACTTTATTACCAATTCCATAAAAAGTCCACCCTTTTCCACAAAATTATAGATCATATCCTGCCCTATATTAAAATGTCATTGAATTAGTGAAGCCCATTGAATTTTTTAAATTGACAAGTACATAAAACCTATGCTCAAGTCTCCCCTTCCTTTAGTCTAATGATGATGTCAATTTGTTTCTTCCATATAATTTCTCACTACATTTTCCTTCTGAATATCCAAATTTTTATCAAACTATTTAAATTTAATATAATTAATTCATTAAAATAAATGATAATTTATATTAATTATTATAATTAATTAAATGTCATACATTTCTTTTTGTTTGCCTCTTATGCCAAAAGAAAAATATTTTATTTACTTTGTTTTGGTGGAACTTTGTTTCCTTCTAATTTATTCTTTTTATTTTTGCAAAGGCCACCTTCTATTCTAAATGAACAAAAATAGTCGACAAAGCCCAATTCAAATATGCCTATATCCACCTGGATTAGGGAACAAAATGAATAAAAAGGAAACAAAATGACAAAGAACCCTATAGAAAACTTTGGAAAATCAAGACGCGGAAAGCTGCGCCAAGAAGTTGAATCGTCTATCGGCTCCATTAAATCTTCAGGAGCAACCTAATCTCTACGAAGAACTGGAGCTTTTACCAGGAAGCAATTGTTGAATGAATAAAATCCCACATGTGTTGTGTCGGTTTAACTCAATACATCAAAATCCCTTGCTGATGTCGCTTATTCGATTCCATAAATAAATTCTTCGGCACGATGTTGGTAATAAATCATCTCTAAATCTTCCATATCTATATCCTTAGTAATAACAAGATGACCAATTCACTATTTGCTCTTTTCAACAGATCGAGAAAAAAAGACTAATGCATCTATTAGAAAAGAGGTTCATAGCAGATTAATCATCAACGAATTTCAGGTATGAACTATCAAATTTCCCTATCGATAGATTTAAATTTTAAATCAAAACTTGAAACATGAGACACCTATTCAATGATATCCATGATTAGATTGTATTGATGTTGATGTTGCTGGTTGTTGTAGTATCTTGAATCTCACAATTAGAATTCTTGCATTTCTGTATCCTGATATTTGCAATTTGACTGTTATCAAAGAGGAGATTATTCTTTCATTTAGCTAGAAGCTCATGTAAACTTTGAAAGATTAAAGTACAAGTAAAATATACAACTAAGTTAGTGGAATAGTCTTCTCACTTATTGCTCTTTCTATAAACATGCTCCACATAAATACGCTCCTTCTCCATTAAACTTTTTACTTACAAAATCTCCAAAGATATACTCCATATACCTCCCAAACTTCATCCAGTAATGTCTTCATAATTATGAATCAATTTCTACCACCACTTGAGTCGTCCCATTGTTCAAGAAAAACTTTGTAACTAATTTAATTGCTCCTTTTAAAGCTATTAAGTTGTATCTTTTGTAAATTTCCTAGCTTCAGCATACATCATATTTCCTGATACAGAAACCAATTGCACTAGGCTTTGAGTTCCTGTAACTACCTATCTCATGACATTCAAAAGCACCTTGTATGGGGTCTCAAATATTTTTGAAATATGTTACCAATTTAAAATTAAGGTGAGACGACAAAATTTTTTGGAATTTAAATTTGATCCAGGTTGACGTCAGCCCACCATAGATGGAAGAATCCTGTTGTGGCGTCGTTGATATATCGCCTGAATAGCCCCCATATTGGATCTAACATAATAAAACCCTAGAAAACATGATTTCTTTCAACTTTTCTCCAGTTTTCATTGGTAAACTGGATGAGGGTTACTCCAAAAACCCTTCTCAGACATTCTAAGTTTAAAAACAATGGAGGGAGGGGATTTCAATGTGACGAGGGTCAAAACCGATGAAAGTTTGGCCTACGTCTATCAGAATTTGCCCCCACAGAGCCAAAAGTTCATGTTAAGAATTCTTCATCAATTTCTTGGCGTCTAGGTTGGATTGGTTTTAAATTGAGTAGTTAGACCTATCTTAATTTCATAATACCTTGTAAATAGTTAGGCGATTGCATGTTTATGCCTTCAGACTCAGAGTTTTATGGTTTGTTGTGGTTTAGGCTAATATGGGCTTGATTTATTAATGTTTACATTATGTTGATTGCTTGGTGTTATCCTGGGGAGGATGATTATGGGTAATCAGATTATGAGTAGGGAACGTTTGTAAAAGAACCAATTTAAAGTAGGTGATGGTTATTTGCTTCCTATTTTTGTTATATGTGATTGATAACTACCTCGTTAGTATGTCATGCTTAGTGTAAGGTTAGGGAAATAGAAGGAGTATGAATTGAAATGTTAATGGTTGTCAATCACATTATATGAGTGTGTTTACTTGGGTGTACAAGTGTGATGTCTTTTGATTGTGATTGTTATTGTGTTATGTGCTTGTTGGTTGGATCACATACCACACCTGGTACATAATTTTCCCATGGTTGAATAGGTACACCCCTGGTACATAATGATCCCATGGCTTTCTCAACTACCATGCTTTGTATATGATCTTCCCATTGTTGGCTCGGGCACCATGACTGGTACATATGAATGGTTAAGCTGGGAACCACGTCTGGTATGGGATATCTATATGTTTGGCTCAGGTACAACCCTGGTACAAATTACTAATGGCTAGCTCGAGTACCATAACTAGTACATTGACTATTTTTGTGTGGGTTCCATGAGAAAACACGATTTACTTCTTTATGACATGATTGGGACATGTTAGTGCATGGGTGGCTGGGATTTGTGTTTAGATGCTGGGATTGTTCTCCCTTAGACCAGGACTGCTTGTTAAAAATGATAGATGTCTTAGGAATCCTTGGTGGTTTGGGTTACTTAAAAGGTGTGACGAATCAAATATATGTGATTGTTATGTTTTTGAAATGTCTCGGGTTGTTGTTAAGTTAGGATGTTGAGTGATAGTTTTTCTTATTCACTAATTTGCATTGTTTAGTCAGTCTAGGTTGATATGGGAATTTGAGTCAAGGATGTTTAGTACAAGACTTACTAGTGGAATACTAAACTAGTCTAGGCCCAAGAGAGCTTGAGTTGGAGTAGTAGGTCAGTTAATAGAGTTAGTAGGGGACTTGGATTTAGGAATGAAAATAGTAGAGAAATTATAGTGGGTGTAGAATGAGCTATTCAGAAAGTGTCTATGTAATATAAGGGTTAGGATATAAGCTGATATGAGGGGGAACGGTCTAAACGGTGGAGTTGGCAGTGGAAGGAGGTGGGATGACTTGAGATAGAACATATGAGTTGAAAGGTTGTATTACGTAGTAGTAAGGGTAGTGATTGAAGGATCGAGTTCCTAATTATCTCTTCAAGTTTCATTTCCTTTGAGTGTTTACATGATATTATTAGGAAGATTTAGGTCGATGGATGGTTCCTACCAGTACATGTGGTTGTAATGATACTACTCTTTCTATGCCATCTTGCAAAGTCTGGTTGTTTGACTGGTGATGTTTCTTCGGTGAAGAAGGTGATTATATTTGATAGCTTCTACCCCTCTTCCTTTATGATGGGAGTTGTGTCTATTTAATTTTAAACCTTTTATTCTTTTAGAAGATCTTGTACCTATTTAGAATAGTTCCATAGGAGGGATCAAGTTATTTCTAAAAACTACTTATTTTTAATACATGTGAGAGCAGTTCTGTATTTTATAGGGGGTTTAGCTTATATTTTATTTACTTCCACAATTCATACTCCAGTTTGGGGGTAATGGTTCTCCTATCTAGGTATTAGAGTAGGTACTGATACGGCCCGATGGTTTGGGTCGTGACAATCAAAGCCCATTTTAACACTATCCTAGTACAAGAGAAAATGTTGAAGAGAGTCATAACAGTTGGTGTGTTGACACTCATATTTAATCTTTAGAGGGCTATGATGAATCGTAAAAAATCCTCTCACTTTTTCAATCCTCTCGTGTGGTGTGTCGCTTGTGGTATGGGTTGAGTCTAGTTGATAACTTCAGATCCCAATTGAAATCTTAAAAAAGTAAACTAGATGTTGTCACAATTGAAGGAATATAAGCAAGGAAAGATTGCAAACAAGAAGGTTCCAATTGGTATATTCGTTTAAGAGTCATATAAGTGTATGAATTTTTATTTAGTGGTCATTCATGATGCAAGTATAATGTAATGAAATTTATTTGATTTAGTGATAGAGTATGATGATTCTTATTACGTGTTTGGATTTCCTGAATAAATGCAAATGTGTGAAGTATATTTGCTTGTATGAATGTAAAATTGTAACAAGAACCATATTGATGTTAGTATATTAACTTAAAAATAATTTGTTCTATGATTAATTTGAGTTATGATTGTTTGAGCAAGTTTATGATGAGTTGCTTATGTGGCTAATGTTTTATATGATGCAAAGTTTGTATTGTACATGGTTAGGAATGATCTTGGGGTTATTTTGAGACTGTGTTGTGATTCCAAGACTAGCATTTATAATGGGTATTAGGGAATGTAGGAACCGTATGGAAATTTCAAATATATGGCCGATTTCATCAGGGTTGTCATTGGGGAACTGACCCTCTACAGTGCTTCCTCGATGGCTGGAATTTTCCAGCTATAATGTCAGTTGTTGTAACAGTGTGTCTACCACTATAGCGGGAAAGACAGAACAGAACCCCTTCCATGCTTTCTCTTGTTCTCCTTTCATTAACGAGATGTTAACATTCCTAAATTATGTGTAAATAAATGCTCAAATAGTAGAAATAGATTAAAAACAACCATATCATATGTAGATGTTGATTAAGTTAGAACTAAGCATTCATGTGCTATGAAAAACAAGGAAAACAAGAAAGGAAATATTTTGTTAGAACCTCAGCATGATGTTTCAAGCGGCTCAGGGCTTGGCTAGAGATTTACATGATGGACCTAGTCAAGGCCTAATGACTTCAGTCAAGGTTGAGTTCAAATAAAAGAAGACCGTGGTAGTGGCGTGTCTAAGGCATGCAACTCAAGGCATGGCTAAAATATGATGAAGGCTGGAAAAGCTAAGGCATGTGAGACAAGACTTAGCTAAGGCATGCCAAGGGCTGGGCAGGCTAAGGCAAAGTAAGACAAGGCTGTGATCATGACAAGGATATGGCTAAACAGGTTGAAGGCTAAGTGCTAGACAAGAGCAATGGTTGAGGAGATTAAACCCCAATGGCAGCGAGGCAGGACAAGCGCACATGGATAGCACGTGATCAGGCGTGAGATTGGGTTGTTGACGGTTGATTTTGGCACCAAAGTTGAAGGATGCTCGCATGTGCCTCGCACATGTGTGGGCAGTTGGGCGAATTTTGCAGTTTCTAGCTGTTGGAGACTTGTCACCATTATAGACAAGACTTGTAGTTTGAATTTTGAATTTGGCTTATCTGCTTGGTTTGTCAAATGAATTTGTGGATGTGTTTCGCATGTGATTGGGTGTTGTAGGCTATTTAGAGGCACATGCAAACTAGTCTTAGGCAAAATGTATTTGGTCAAAATTTGTAAGGCTAAACTATTTGTGTGCTTTTCTATGGTGCGAGTTGAAGACAAAGTTGGAACTTATTCCTGTGACGTGATTGTGTGTTCTATTATCATATGCTTGTCTTGAGTTAATCTAGAATGTGAGTTAAAAATTAAATGGTGTGCTCAGTAAGTGTATAGACTACCTTAGTGGGTTAGATCGACTTAATTTGACTCCTTAACAACCGGTATTAGAGCATGGTTACAAAAATAGTGACAAACGTAGAACTAAAAGAGCATTCACATTGGCTTGACGCCTTTGTTGGGATGATATAAGTGCCTGAATAACCCAAATCTAGTTGATCTACTCACACACATTTTGGGCATCAAATAGAAATTTGAACTTATTGTGGCGAGTTGGGCCTAAATCATAAAGATACTCAGGAACGATTGGCTGAGAATTTTAACTTCACTAAAGCTGCAACACTGCAAATTGATGGTTCTATGAAGAAAAATGAACATCTTAAAACCGAATTGATTGTGTTGCATTTGGCTATCGCTGGTTCGAATCCCGTTCGTGGGGAGGCCTTTACAATTAAAGTCCTAAAGCCAAAGTCATTTGATTGTGTTCGTGGGGCCAAGGAGTTGGAAATTTTTTTTTCGAACTTGGAGCATTATTTTGTTACTACCCATGTTCTAGAAGCGGATATGTTGACCATGGCCATCCGTTACCTTTGCGGGGATGCGATTCTGTGGTGGTGGACAAAGAATGTCGATGATGAAAGTGCAAACCGATGCAAAGTTAATATGTGAGGAAGTTGAGGAGAGCACTTCGAGAAAAAAATCTTATATAGTAACTCGTCTTAGGTTACTAGGAATAGGTTGAAGCGTTTGAAGCAAGTGAGATCCATTAAGGAATATGTGAAGAATTTCACGTCGGTGCTGTTGGATATTTAAAATATGTTTGACGAAGATCATTTGCATAATTTTATTTCTAGAATGCAAGGGTAGGCACAAAATGAATTATGTAGGCAGAAGGTCCAAGATCTGCTCAGCGCAATTGCTACCACCGATGCTTTGATTGATTTCCAATCAACTAATGCCACTACTATCCCGACTCCTTTGTCAAATATGAAGTAAAAAGAGAAGGGTAAGGACTGGAAGAAAGATAAATGCAGGACGGAAGGAAATGATAAAGGTAAGGGAAAAATGGATGTTGCATCGGCTAACCATGGCAAGAACGCTGGTGACAAAGTTTGCTGGACTTCCAAGAAACCCGACCATCACGCGAGGAACTATCCTAACCAAGCAAAGGTAAACTCTCTTTTGGCCGAGGAGGATAATCAAAATAAAGGGGAAGGGACTGCAAATTATTGCATATGTTAATCCGTTACGACTATTGAACACATTGTCTAGCGTTCGTGTGATGGATGTAGATGAGGATCTCGCTGGAAATGTTACCTATGTAAATGTTGATGACACGAAGATTAGTGAGAAAAGTGTAGTCACTATGGTTGACACAAGGGAAACTCACACATTCAGGGCTTTAAAGATTGTCAAGGAATATGGGCTGAAAGTAACTAATTGTGCAACAAAGATGACGGCTGTCAATTTTGCTGCATGACCATGCTATGGCATGGCATTAGAAATGCCATTGACAATCGGTCATTGATCTGGGGTGCGAATTTGACTGAGGTACCACTTGACGATTTCAACTTGCTGCTAGGAATTTACTTCATGAGGATATTAAAGGCTGCTCCAATTCCGCATTTGGATGGTTTGATGTTTATGGGAGAGAAAGACCTGAGGTTTATAAAGGGAATCAAGACATTTGTCGTGGGAAGTAAGAAGACCGCTAGACTTGTTGCATGACTATCCTCCACTACTTTTGAGAAGGTATTAAAAAAGTGTGAGTTTTCTTTCCTTGTTTCCTTATTCAAAGTAAAGTTGGATGTACATGTAGAAGTTTTGGATAATGTTGCTTTATTACTGATGGAATACAAGGACATGATGCAACCTGAACTATGAAGAGAGTTGCCTCCAAGAAGGGAGATTGGTCACATGATTGAACTAATTCCTAGATCAGTGCCACCGACACACTCTCTTTATCGCATGTCACTAGTGGAATTGGCTGAACTTCGGAAACAATTGTTTAAATTGCTAAACGTGGGGATGATTCAGCCTTCGAAGGCTCCCTTTGGTGAACCTATTCTATTCCAGCAAAAGCAAGATGGAAAGCTCCGGATATGTGTGGATTATAAGGAACTGAACAAAGTTATTGTGAAGAAAAAGTACTCGTTGCCAGTGATCCAAGACTTGCTAGATAGGCTATCTAAGGCTAGTTTATTTTCTAAGTTAGACTTGAGGTTTGGCTATTAGCAAGTGCGCATAGCTGTGGGGGATGCCCCAAAGATAAGTAGTTATGAGTTCCTTGTAATGTCGTTTGGGCTGACTAATTCCCCAACTACCTTCTGTAATTTAATGAATAACGTTCTTTACGAGTACCTTAATGAGTTTGTAGTAGTCTACTTAGATGACATAGTCATATATAGTAGGACTCTAGACGAACATTTGATGAATTTGAGAAAGGTTCTACAATGACTTATAGAATATCAACTCTATGTCAAGATGGAAAAATGTGAGTTTGCTAGTTGTGCAATAAAATTCTTAGGCCATTTGTAAGCCAAAACCAAGTGTGCATGGACCCTAAGAAAGTGCAAGCAATTGTTGAATGGCAGGCACCTAGTGGGTTAAAGGAACTAAGGTAGTTCTTAGGAATTGTAAATTATTATCGAAAGTTCATAGTAGGCTATTCTAAGAAGGATGCACCATTGACGGATTCTCTGAAAAAGAACATGAAATGGCGTTGGCCGTAGGCAAGAGAAAAGGCTTTCAATTCACTAAAGAAAGCCATTGCTTCTAAACCAATAATGAAGTTGTATGACTTTGATCTGCCTTTTGAGGTACATTGATGCTTCAGATTATGTTGTGGTGGTGTGTTGGTGCAGAATTAACATGTTGCATTTGAAAGCAAAAAGTTGAACCCTACGAAGAAAAGGTATTCTTCACACGTAAAGGAATGGTGGCAGTACTACATTACCTTCTAATATGGTGGCAGTACTACATTGCCTTCTAATATGGGGAGTGAATCTACTTGGGATGAAATTCGTTGTCAAGACGGACAATGTGGTTAATACATACTTAAAAACTCTACAGAAACTGAGTTTGAAGCAGGTAAGATCGCATGAGATATTAACTGAATATGACTTTGTGTGGATACATAAGCCGGGAATGCCTAATCAAGTTGAGCATGTGTTGAGTCGCAAAGAGGTATTTGCTACGTTTTATGCCATTTCTAGAATCTGATTTTCTTGAGAAGATTAAGTTTAGTGCTGCCTTATATTCATTATATGTTAAGTTAATGGATTAAGTGGAAGAGGGTACAGTTAGACGGCATTGGATCCAGGAAGATCTGTTTTATTTTAGAGGAGAAAAAATTGTTGTTCCTCAAGGTGATGGGCTGCGATTAATACTTTTGAAAGAAACACGTGATATTTTTTATACTGGGCATCTAGGTGTTGAAAGGATGATGGCACTACTGTCCCAAATTTATTTGTCGCCAAAAACTAAAGATGACATTGAGGCAAATGTAAATTCTTGTTTAGTATATCAACTAGACAGGATGGAACGAAAATCAGCAGCAAGATGATTCATCATGGTCTTATTTCAAAATATGATGGACTATTTTAAGTCATAGAAAGAGTTGGTGAAGTTGCATACAGGTTGAAGTTGTTGGAAAGATTGAAGATTCACCCTACATTTCATGTGAGTTTTCTAAAACCTTTTCATGAGGATGCTGAGGATTCAAAAACGTCAACTACCAAGCATGATCCTCATGTTGTACGGTCGCAGTTCGAGGAGCATATTGAGAAGATTCTTAATCAAAGGACTTTGGGAAATATCAAGAAGAATTGGAGAACAAATTTTCTGGTTCAGTGGAAGGGAAAGTCTGTGTATGATGCAACATGGGAAAAAGGAACCTCCCTATGAAAGTTTGAAGAAGAGATTCAGGCTTACCTAGGTTTTGTCTCATCGAGGACAATGAGCTCGTCTCGTGGGGGAGTTTGTTAGACCTTTAGCGTGATGGTTTAACTGGCTCGGGCTTGGCTAGGGATTTACATGATCAACCTTGTCAAGGCCCAATGACTCCAGTCAAGGTTAAGTTCAAATAAAAGAAGACCTTGGTAGTGGCGTTGTTTAGGCATGCAAGGCAAGACGTGGCTAAGTCATGATAAGGGCTGGAAAAGATAAGGCATGTGAGGCAAGACGTGGCCAAGGAATGATAAGGGTTGGGCAGGCTAAGGCAAGGCAAGTCAATGTTGTGATCGTGACAAGGTTGTGGCTAAATAATTTGAAAGTTAAGTGTTGGACAAGAGGAACGATTGAGAAGATTACCCCTCATTGGAAAGATGGGCGAGGTAGGACCAGCGCATATGTGTCATGACCTAGGGGTACACCCTAGACAAAACATGGCATATAAGACCCCGAGAGGCCTCATATAAGCCACTTATCTTTCATAACATAAGATAATAGAAATAAGCGGAAATTTAACAAATTTTTTAAACCAACATCAAAGTTTTATATCAAAAGCGGAAGTCTATTACACTTTGTCTGAAACCATCTAAACAAGAATATATTGGGACACAACCCATACAATAATGTTCAAAACATAAAATGAAAGAACATAAGAGAAATGGTGGTCAAATCCTCCGATGCTGTGAGGACTCACCAATCTTCAAGTCTAGCTCTACTAAGATCCTAGCCACGGGGATGAGAGTCGAGATCGCCAGACCCTACATTTGGATAAGAAATGTAGGCAAGAGTATGCGTTAATACAATCATGTACTAAATATGATAGCTAGCATAAGCATCAACATAGACATACGAGATAACAACATAAGTCATAAGCATAATCAATGCACATAAATCATCATAACATAGGAGGAATACTTCTTGAAGTAACCTCAACTTATCCTTAGTCAAGACTTGGGTCATCCACCTCTAGTCATGCATAGCATAGATGGCACTTCAAGCAACAATCCACACTCATCATACATCATAACATAGTTTACATTATCTTTTATAGACATGGGGAATCACCTCTTGCCTTACTTTAAAGTAACGTGGGTATTTGCCTCTACTCCTTCTTAACTTATGGATCATGGGTATTCGCCTCATGTACAACATCATGTGACATGGGTATTTGACTCTTGTCATTCTATAAGGATCATGGGTATTCACCTCTTGTCCAATCATATCTTAAGAACATGGGGAGTCGCCTCTTGTTCAACTTTAAGGAATAAGGGTAATCACCAATTTATTCTACTTTATGGAATACAGATAATCACCTCATATCCATCTCATTTGAAGGTCATGGGTAATCGCCTCTAGCCTAATCAATATCTTAGTCATTAGCATTAGATTCATTTTAAGTGAGAAATCCTTTCAACCTAGAATCATTCAATGTGAGAAAACCTTTCACATTCATAACATAAGCAATTCATGTGGGAACTATCCCTTCCACAACAATTACATCAATAGTCAGCAATTTACAACATAAGCTTTACTCTCAAAGCCCTACATCTCATAGTCATTCTATATGCTCAATATCAAGCAATTCAACATCATAATCATATCATAAGCTTCAATATCAAAGTAATCCTAGTCATGACTCATCATATTGGCTTCAATTATAATATATCTAATCAATCCTAGATTGAATACAACTAAACTCACAAATTCTCCTTTTATGGCATAAAACCCATTTACATCAATTTCATTTTTTTAGACATGGGTTAGGCATGGGTACATGTAATTTCATCCTAAAAACATGTAATTCTATCAATTAAATCATAAACAATCATAATCCACTCAATTGGATCAACATTCATCAATACCCACAACATTGGAAGAAATCCTAACTCAAATTAGGGAATTTCATCTACTCAATTGGGGAAATATTAGGGACTCCATGGACGGAAGGAATCCATGGATGAAAATTCATCATATATTGTTTACAAAGCCCACAAATTCTTGAGGTATGGAGCTTTGACCTTGATCCTAGCTCCAACTCTTTCTTCTTTTTCAAGTTCTAGAGAGAGGAACTTGGTTGGGATTTCCTTTGGGGGTTTTGGAGATAATGACTTGAATGGGTGAGTTTTGGGGTTAAAATGACTTATATAGGGGTCCTAGGCTTAGGCAAAACGACCTAGATTTAATCTAATTAAAACCAGAAAGACCCATTTAATCCTCCACTTAACAGTGCACTACCCATCTCCACGAGCCGTGGTCCCTACCATGAGCCGTGGTCCCCATCATGGTCTTGGACCAGTAGCTTGGAAGCCACTCCTTGCACCCCTAAAAACTAAGTCACCTTCGCGATCCCTCTCACGACCCATCAAGGCCTTCACAAGCCATCTAGTGGTTCGGGGGAAGGGTCCACTTTGGGTAGCCTTGGGGTAGCTACTGCCTCACCACCACGAGTGACACCACGATCCGTGGCGACCACCATGAGCCATTTTTTTCTCGTGGGAGGTGGCAAGCCTTGGGTGGCTACTGCCAAAGGTCTAGGGGCACCACCACGACTCAAGAGGACTTCCATGGAGGGGGACAAGGCTAAATCATTGGTTTTCAACCTCTTCGTTAGACCCTTGCTTAAGCGACTAAATTCTGAGATGTTTAAACATGGCTGGCATGTGAGCGGCCACAAGATTGGCCAAGTGAAGATTCATTAGGGTGCCAAAGCTAAATGTTGCTTGTGTGTGCCTCACACCTTCGGATCATGACACTTCTGGATTCTCAGGTGCCTCTTTTTCATCTTCGTTTAATCATTGACTGCTCCATAAGCACTAATTTCTTCTACAAAACAACAAAAAGGGTGAGTTTTCATAGTTTTTCACATTCTCAATTATTTTTTCTAGATTCTTCTCTTTTCTGTGCTGTTTCAGTTACTTAAGTGATAATTTTTTCTCTAAACTTCATTCATGTTGTTGTAAAACATAGAGTTTTCTTGATTTCCTTTTAAAAGTTTCTAATTTTTCTAGTATTCTATTCACCATTTTTTGTTCTTTTCTTAAATGATTTGCTTTTTCATTTAATTCAAGAGAATAACTTTGCAATGAAGAAGTGACTTATAAACATGAGAGATACATTAAATTAATATATTTTTGTTATTTTTATGAAGGACAATGATTATATGATAGTGATGCTAAATCTTTCAAAATTTAAGTATGTCATTCAAACATTTTTCATTTTATTCACTTTTTCTTCTTCATTTTGACCTAGCAAGTATTACTACTTGAGAAAATGCCTGTTTATTTGTCCCAACATGAATTTAAAATCATTTTTTATTTATTTATTTTGTATCTCATTTGATATTAGAGGGAATATCTATTGATATGCGTATGAAACAATCTCATCATAATCATTATCTTACTATATTAAATTTGGAAGTCCCATGCTTAAAGTTGAAATATGAAAATATCATTGAAAAATTAAATGATAGTTTTGCATTTCATAAAAAAGTAAAATTACCTTGAATTAATTGAATAATTTGGACTTACCAAATTAATGTACCTTATATAAATCAGTGTATAACATAAATAGAAAAAAAATATTTTACTCAATGTGTCTCTCTTGTGTTTATATGACACATTTTGGCTTCTTATCTATTCCCTTCTCAACTTGAATTAAATGATGAAATAAATCAGTTCAGAAAAAAATGGCTAATAGAATGCCCGAAATCTCTGAAAATTTTCAGAAAGAATACAAGAAAAAAATATGCTACAGGAAAACCTTTACAGAGTTTCGAGAAAAAATTATCACACAAATCACTGAAACAACACAAAAAATAGAAGAATCTATTAAAAAAATAATTGAGAATGTTCATAGTTATTAAAACTCACTATTTTCTAGGTGTGCACATTATCAATTTTATATTTAGATTCTTCTCTTTTCTGTGTTGTTTCAGCGATTTGTGTGATAAATTTTTCTCTAAACTTTGTTCAAGTTTTAGTAAAGCATAGAGTTTTCTCAAAGATCGAACAAACTAGAAGATTGAGCAATACTGTCACTTTGCCAAGATGAAATTTGTGAATTACGTTTCTTATGTTTTATAGGAACAAATTATATTACAATATCTCCTCTTAAATTCATCATTGTCCGTTTAACCCTAGCTATTTCAGAAAACCTACTTATATTTAAAATCATATACCATTGAATATATTAATCTTGAAAGAAGACACATTTTCAAAATTAAGAATGTGATTATTTTAAAGATTGAGTTCAACACACTTGTTCATTATGTAAAGCTTTTCTGATGTTGAAAATTAAAATTACTTAATGATGTTAGTTATTCTTTAATATTTTGAATATATTTTAGGGCCTAAAAAAATATCCTTTATTATGTTCTTTTACTTTTAAGTATTATCTTGAAATAGACATAAGTACTTGCACATAAGATCAAAAACTAAATTTATGCTTGCTTGTTAATTTTAAATTGTTATTTATTACAATGTTTCCTTAACTTTTTGTACAGCCTATGTGTGGGTATATCACGAGAAATAAGATTAGAAATGAAGTTATGCAGAAAGGCGAAAGTGGCCCCTGTGAAGGACAAAATATAGAAGTTAAGTTGAGATGGATCAGTCATGGAAAGAGAAGATGTGTAAATGCCCCAGTTATGAGGTCTGAAAGGCTGGTTGTAGTAGAATTGAGGATGAGTAGAGGTAGGCCTAAGAATTAGTGGGGGTGATGTGACTAGGCATGATGCTGCTTACTGTGATGCGTCCAGAGTTGGACTTGGTTTTGTAGTGATGCAAAATGGTAAGGTTATAACCTACGCCTCCAGACGGCTTAAGGTTTACAAAAAGAACTATCAGACTCATTATCTCAAGTTGGAAACAGTAGGTTTTTCCCTCAAGATATGGCGTCACTATCTCTCTGGTGTTCATGTGGATGTGTTACCCTACCACAAGAGTCTATTGTATATTTTCAGTTAGAAGGAGCTAAATCTTCAACAAAGGAGATAGCTAGAACTACTCAAAGATTATGATATGAGTATTCTATACCATCCTGGTAAGGCTAATGTTGTTTATGATTCATTGAGCAGGTTATCCATGGGATGTTTTGCTCATGTCGAGGAAGGCAAGGAAGAGTTGGTTAAGGAAGTTCACAGACTTGTACGTTAGGGAGTAAGTTTGTTAGCTTCCAGTGAAGTTGGAGTTGTCATAATGAATGGGGCCGAATCTTCATTAGTGTCAAAAGTGAAGGAGAAACATGACAAAGTTCCTATTTTACTTGAGTTGAAGGCAAATATGCATAAGCATAAATTGATGGTCTTTGGAAAGGGGGAGATGGTGTGTTGAGGTATCAAGGTAAATTGTGTGCTCCAACTGTGATTAAACTCCCAGATAGAATAATAGAAGAATCCCATAGTTCTTGATATTCGATTGATCCAGGTGCCACTAAGATGTAGCATGACATGAGAGAAGTCTATTGGAGGAGTGGCATGAAGAGGTGCATTGCAGAGTTTGTTGCTAAATGCCTAAATTGCCACAAGTCAAGGCTAAGCATCAAAGTCCATGTGGTGTAGTTTAGAATATTCCCCTTCCAGAATGGAAGTGAGAGATGATTAATATGGATTTCATTATTGGTTTACCGCGATCTCATAGACAACATGATTCCCTGTGGGTGATTGTGGATCGTATGACCAAATGAGCCCACTTCTTACCAAAAAAAACTACCAATACAGCAGAAGAGTATGAAAAATTGTACATTCGTGAGATAGTTTGACTACATGGAGTTCCCTTTCCCATAAGTTTAGATAGAGGTGCTCAGTTTACCACATAATTTTGGATGTCGTTTCCGAAAGGTTTGGGTTCGAAGGTGAACCTTCCTACCAATTTTCATCCTCAGACCGATGGTCAAGCAGGTGCACAATTCAAATTAGAAGATATGTCGAGAGCTTGTGTTTTGGATTTCAAAGGTAAATGGGATTAGCACTTGCCTCTTATTGAGTTTGTGTACAATAATAGCTATCATTCCAACATTCAGATGGCCCCGTATGAGGCTCTATATGGGCAAAGGCATATACCTCCTATTGACGGGTTAGAGATTGGTGGAGCTAAGTTTATAGCACCGTATTTGGTTAATCAAACCATGGAGAAAGTAAAGACAATTCAGGAGAGGTTCAAAACAGCACAGAGTCATCACAAATCTTATACTCATGTTAAAAGAAGAGATTTGGAGTTTGAGGTTGATGATTGGGTATATCTGAATGTTTCACTCATGACGGGAGTTATGAGGTTTCGTAAGAAAAGAAAGGTCAGTCCACAATACATTAGTCCTTACAGGATATCCAAGAGGGTTGGTAATGTAGCTTATGAGTTGGAACTACCATCCGAGTTGGAAACAGTTCATCAAGTGTTACATATTTCTATGCTAAAGAAGTTCTTGGGTGATCCTGCACTTATTGTGCCTACTTAGAGTATTGGAGTAAAGGACAACCTATCCTATGAGGAGATTCTAGTTTAGATACTTGATTGTCAGGTTTTCAAGTTGAGAACTAAAGAGGTTGCATTAGTCAAACTCTTGTGGAGGAACCAATTTGATGAGAAAGCAACTTGGGAGACCGATGAGGATGTGAAGAAGAGATACCCTCACCACTTTTCCTCTAAGTCCATTCCAGACCAAGATAGTAACTCCTTGTAAAGTACTCTTTAAGTTGATATGTTGAAGATTATGTTATTTGAATGTTTTGTTGTAACGACCTAGTTCCGTCATTATAGAAAAGCCAATGGGGAAAAAGTTTGGGTCGGAAAACTTTTTTGTTGTACCTTGAAATTACCTGACCTAGTCCAGATTTAGACGAAATCAGTGTCATTAACATCTAGGGAAATCTGGCAGAAATTGGGTGATCTAATTATGAATTTGATCACATGAGTAGATAGGTAAGTCGTTAAGGAACTCGTACGACTTTACAAAATTGAATTCGAGCGAGTAGAACTCCCGGAATTAATCTTAGCGTGAACGGGTAGTTTCTGAGTGTCGTTCGTTGAAGAAATTTTGTGAAATGGGGATATTGAAATCATTAAAATAGCTCACTATTTCGTGCAAGCCACTTTGGACTTGATTTCTGTCGCCAGGGTGGGGTCACTATAAAGGCGTGAGGACCGTTGCGGCGGGCCAAGCACGAGTTAAAGTCGTAAATAAACCCCAAAAATATTTTATTCTAAAATTTTTGAATTTGAGAGCTAAGGAACAAACCCAGGGATTTTCTTGACAATTTTCCACCATTCTTTAGGCTAACGATAAGATTTTCACTCCCCGAATCCATTTTTTGATCCATAGAATGTAGTCTAATGGGTAATTATCATTGGGGGAAGGTTTTTATTTGGTATTTATGGTGGAAAAAGCCCTAATTTGGATAGTAGGATCATGGGTATTATCTAGGGTTGTTAGAATTGTTAGTAATCCGGGTAATTAGTGATTGTTTGTTGATTCCCGTATTATATTGATTGTTTGTAGACCAAAAATAAGCGGAACAAATCCGGAAAGGGAAGGATCAAGTTTCTTAGGGTTTCAAGCTTGTTTCGAGGTAGGTGATGGTTGTGATTCTATGATTGTGTGATGTATGTTTGCTCTTGCTTCATTATAATACATATATATATGAGAATGTTGCATTATTGATCATATTAATTGAAAATGAGGATATATGAATGATGAATGCCATGAGTCATGACTTGATTGTATGATTATGAGAATGTATTTTGTGATTGTAATCGTTTCTTGTTAAATGGATCGGGTGTTGCGTTTCGACACACTAACTTGGATCGGTTGCCACGTTTCGGCATAAATATGGGATCGGTTTCCACGTTCCGGCATAAAGATTAGATCGAATACCATGTTTCGGTATGCTAACATTTTGGGATTGGGTTCCATGAGAGGACCAATGACTTGATGTAGCTGTGATATTTGAGAATCGTGAAATTATTCGTTGTTTGTAAATGATGATGATATTGTATATGTTTGGCATATGCATGTTATTATTATGTTGTATTGACTTATATATGTTGCACTTATTAGGATAGCCGCGTAATCCTATCAGTACATTGTGGTTGTGTACTGATACTGCACTTGCTCTTTCTTTGTTGAGAACAAGGCATCTTCAAGCTGCTATTGACAGACCTCGTTTAGAAGATCAGTGATTGTCGTTCGAATTCAAGGGTGAGCCAGTTTTTCCAAGCTGCCATGAGTTCTCCTTTCGTCTATGTCCACATTTCGGACTAAGACTTTTCTAGTAAGTTGATTTGTTCATTAATTTGGGGTTGTATCCCTTCTTGTTTAGACTTGTTGAACTTTAGATGTTTTGATACATTGACTTTCAGGTTCTAGGTGTAATTTTCGCATTGTTTAGTTGTTAGATCTTTTGGAAGTTTATCAGAACTTCAGTCTTTACCTATTTAACTTGCTTCCATAACTTAAATGCTTTAGTTGCTTGGTTTGGTTGTAGTAGTGGTTTTTCCACCGGAGGGTTAGTTTGGATGCCAATCACGATCGTCTGGGTCGTGACAAAGTTAGTATCAGAGACAAGGTTCGTTGATCTTGATGTGCCAAAACGAGTCTAGTAGAGTCTTGTGGAATGGTACGGGGAAACCTTTACTTCTCTTCGAGAGGCTATAGGACTTTAGGAAATCTCTCTATTTTCTCTTGTCTTCTTTCGTGCTATAACTTGATTCCAATTGGTATCTGGTGATTCAAATTGGTATCTAACTTTCTTCACTCTTCTATCTGCATATGGTTAACACTAGATTCAACGGTGTCAGACCCGTAGCTCCTGTCAATGCTCCAGCTGAGGAATTTGTAGCGAGAGGTTGCTGCCGAGGCATATGTAACACCCCGGAAACTAGTAAGTTCAACTGAGGGGTTCTAGAGCCTTTCGTAAGAGTTTTGGAGTGTGGTATGAGGATTAAAATCACAAAAAATGATTCCCGTACATAGAATAGGAGTTTAAGGGTTAGGGCGTCAATGTGCGACCCCCCAAGGGTTCCTTGTACCATCAAAATATCCCCAAAACTACCAAATTGCAGGCCACATACGCTTGGGCACCTATTGGCCGTTGTTACACCCACGCCCCGTAGGTGGGGAGCATGGATCAAGGCCTGCAAATTTGAGCCTCTAGTACCCACCTACGACCTGCCAGTACAGGCAGTAGACCCATCCACGGTCCGTGGATGGGTGGGGCGTAGGTCAAGCGGTTTTTAAGTTTTTAGTTTTAGGTTTGGTGTTTGGGGGTTAACTTAGTAATTCATTAGGGGTTAAAAGTGGTCGGTTAGTTAGTTAGTTAACCACCTATAAATACATGATAGACTTCTAAACTAATTCATTTAACTCATTCATCTAAGAACCTCAAATTCTCTCCAAAAATCCTCTCTCTAGAAGTGAAGAAGAAGAAGAAGAAGATAAGAGAAGAGAAGAGAAGAGGGCAGATTCCTCCATCGATGAAAGCTTGAATAGGGCTATGAATTAAGGTATGTTAGCTTAATCATGTATGGGTTATTCAACCCATAGATTCCCCTAGGTTTTCACCCAATTGTGAAATAAAAAACCCAATCTAGCTAGGGTTTCCTTTTTACGTTGTGGGTAGGGCTTAGGTATGATTCCAATCTAGTGGATAATACCTAATTATGATTGTATTAACATTTAATTGTGATGTTATGATGAATACATGTGATTTCTATAGTAAACCCTAGTCTAAATTGATGAATGTTATATTTGTGGATTTATGCCATTAGAGGTGAAATTGAAGGTTCATAGGTGATCTTCTTGAATCAATATCATGTGTAGTAATTGTTCAAGGTTAGGATCATACAATAATGAATTGAACTAGAATTTATTGAATATGATTGATCTTGACTTGTAAAGATGAAATTGAACCATTATGATCAATTATGACTAGAATCACCTAGTAATGATGAATATAATTAGAATACCTTAAATTTAGGTATGAATGGTGATAATAAGAAGTAAAGCTTTGAGTAAGGCTTGTAGTCATGAATGTTGATCACTAGGGTTTTGAGAGTAAAACCAATGTGATGACCTAGATGTGTTAAGGCTTTGAGAGTAAAATCTAAATGAGAATTGAAGCTTAAATGGATAGATTTCTGGTGGAGGATCTTTACCTACCTAATCTACCTAATAAAGGCTTGAATATGTGAAGTGATAGATTCACTTAAGTCATAATGATACCAATGTCTAATGTAGAATTCTAGATATGGTATGTCTACATGAATATGGTATTACATGAAAGGTTCTATAACATAGAATGATTCTAGGTTGAAAGGTTTTCTCACCTAAAATGAATCTAATTCCTAGGACTCTAAGATGTGATTAGGCTTGTGGTGATTCGCCTAAATGACCTTTACATGATAGGAATATGGAGTGAGTTCCCTTACTCCTAATAAGTTAAGCATGGGGAGTGTGAGGTGATTACCCTTTATATATATGTGACTCCCAAGGCAAGTGGTGATTACCCATTAGCCTTTATGCTGATCATTGAGGCGATTACCTATGATCTTTATGTGTTGATGTGGAGGCGAATACCTACATTATACATTAAAATGGATATGGAGGAGAATACCTATATCACCTTAAAATGAATATGGAGGCTAATACCTTTATTCCTCTAATAATGAACATGGAGGCGAATACCTATGATTCATTGATTGTATGACTAGAGGTGAATACCCTTGGCTTTATGATTTCATGATATGTGTGGCTTGAGGTGACTTCCTTTGTCCTTCATGATGAACTAAACATTGATGCCTTGAGGTGACTCCCCCTTGCATTTATGAACATGAGAATGATTAGTTTGGATAGTAGTTATAGATTACTCTCCAATACATGCATGACTAAGATGCGATTACCCTTGTCATTATGATGTTAACAGATGATAAATATGAATGATGGACCTAAAGTGTCTAGCTTAGCATGGGTATGATTATGCGGTCTTGTTCATGCATGGCACCAACATGCCTTAAGGTGACTCATGAGATGTTTGCTCTTATATGGTGTATGCTTAGATAGGATTGTGCTATAGTTGCCTTCCTTGACATGATATGATTGACTAAGGTGATAGTTCTCTTGTCTTTCTGAAGTAAGCTAATAGTGAGACTAAAGTAGGGTAAATATGAATATGATGACTTCAAGGTTATGCTTAGTGTGAAGAGTAGTATGGTATGACTTTCATGCATTGTATAAGTGCGCTTTGAGGTTACTTAGGAGTATGGTACCCTTATGGTAAAGAAGTTTAAGAGTGATCATGACTATAGACTATGATTAAGATGACCAAAAAGGGATACTTGGCTTGGGTGGTATTATGGGATGTTATTCATGCTTTGCACTTGTATGCTTTCGGAGGTTACTTGAGAATGGTTCTATTATGGTAGAGATGACTAAGATTTAATTATGCTTATATGATGTTTATGTTGAAGACTTGTCTTATTATGATTATGACTTATCTCCTATGCTAATTCACTATGTCTTATGTTGACTTATGATTATATGATGTTTATGTTGGAGATTATGCTATGACTATGATATTATCTCTTATGCTTATTTCTTATGTTGACTAACCATTTGAGATGCTTTTATGGTGTTGTGCTAGCTATCATAGTCGGTACATTTTGTACTAATGAATGCTTTTCCTACATTCTAATCAAATGTATGGTTTGGAGATTGAGTGCTACTCTTGGAGATAGATTTCTAGAAGTTGCAAGGAGTTGAAGATCTTGGTGTGTCCTCATAGCTTCGAGGATAACACCCACATTTCCTCTATGTCTTTATTTCATGTTTTGAGATTATTGTATGGGATGTGTCCCAAGAGTTTATTCTAAAAGTTGTATATATGGTTTGAGACAATGTATAGAAAGTCTTCCGCTTGATTTTATGAAAATAACTTCGATTGTAAAAGTTTTAAATTTTCCCATATTTTATATTGTCAAATGTTATGATATGCTAAGGGCATGTATGAAACCTCTTTCGGGGTCAAGTACGCTATGTTACGTCTAGGGGGTACCCCTGTGTCGTGACAAACTTCGTACCAGATCACAAGGTTTAGAATGGTTCTAGGATTGTCTCAAACCACGACTAGTAGAGTCTTGTTCATAAATGTGAAGCGTGCCACATTTATGTATAGGATGCTTAGGAAACTTCATTTCTTCATTCTCTAAGTCATGCCATAGAGTTTGGCTTTAGTAGGTCCTTCTCCTAATCCGTGCCCTATGCTTATCTAGGGTATGGCTAATACAGGGGCTAATGCTAGGAGAAATGAGGAAAAAAAAAAAGAGATTCAAGAGGTTCCTCTCCAAGTTCCAACCCAAGATCCTCCTCAAGCTCCAATTGACCCTATAGTGGAGAATGTAACTCATGCAAAATTTAGATCCTGTATGCAATTGATGGCTCAAGCTATGACGGCTCAAGCCAATAGGGATGTTTGGTCCCATGTGAACCCTAATGTGAACTCCGCAGCCTTAAGAGTGAGGGGGTTCATTAATATGAAACCTCCAAAGTTTTGTGGCTCCAAGTTGGAGGAAGACCCTAAGGAGTTTTTAGATGAGTTGTGTAAGATTATTGATATCGTGGGGGTGACCTTGGTAGAGAAAGTGGAGTTAGCCTCTTACCAATTGAAAACGGTAGATCAAATATGGTATGGTCAATAGAAAAGGAGTAGACCGGTAGAATCGGGTCCCAAAGAATGGAAGGTGTTTGAAGAGGTATTCCCTGATAGGTTCTTTCCCCTATAGTTGAGGGAGGCTAACATGCAAGAGTTTATCAACCTTAAGAAAGTTAGCATGAGTGTTCAAGAGTATTCCCTAAAGTTTACTCAACTCTCTAAGTATTCCCCAACCTTAGTGGAGAACTCAAGGGAAGATATGAACCAATTCATGATGGGAATATACAAATTGGTAGAAAATGAATGTCGTGTGGCAATGCTTATAGATGATATGGATATATCACATCTTATTGTTTTTCGTCCAACGAATGGAAGAGTCAAAACATAAAAAAGAATCTAAGGAGAAAAATAGGTATAAATTGGATGATGATGAGTCCTTGGATGATAATTCCGATGGACTTGGTCGCCCTAAGTTTAGAAAAAAGTTCTTCGGGTAAGGTCCCTCAAGTACTCCTAAGTTCAACCAAAAGAGGGTGTCTAACTCTGAGTTTCAAGAAGAGGGTAGTGAGATTCTTTTACAGTGGTGTAGTAAGTGTGATAAAAAACATGAGGGTGAATGCTTAGCGGGCTCTAATATTCGTTTTAGTTGCGGTGAGTTGGGCCACAAGATAAGGCATTGCCCTAAGGTTGCTAGAAATGAAGAGGATAGTCGTTGGAGGTCCCAACCCTACCTTTCCTCTGGTCCAATTGGTTTGGGTGGGAAGGTTCCAAAGAAGAATAGATCTTAAACTCTCCAATCTAGAGAAGATCAAGAATGATCTCCTCATGTCCATTCCGGCATGTGTTTTATGCTTTAGTAATATCCGGATTTCTTGTCTTTGGTGACTTGTTATAGTAGACTTTGATGTTGTGTTTAGTATGAATGATGCTTCATTGTTTCCCTTATGTTATGAAAGATGCTTAGAAGAATTTGTGTAGGCTTACTCCCAAGAGGGAGATAGTGTGCTTAACTAGCAAGGTTTTTGGAGTGGTTATGTTAGTTGATGATAGAATACAACTTAGTTATGATGAGTTTTGAGGTTTTTTAATAGATAGGTTGAATAGGGCGTTTAAATAATCCCTAAATGGGTTGAGTGAATAAACTCATCTAAGAAGGGTAGAAGTGTAATTTACCATGGTTTAGAATCACCTTCTGTGATGGATCTGATAGCTTAGTAATGACTTACTACGACCTTAGAATTGAAAGACATGATGCTTAAAAAGGGTTTATATAGGCTTGGTCCCAAGGGGGAGATAATGTGCTTAGATAGCAAAGTCGTTGAGCACCCTTGATGTTTATGAGTTAGGTTTGTTCGAAATTTTCACCTTGAGTGGTGTTACTGAGGTTGCTTGTGAGCTAATTTCTTAAAGAGAACCTATCTAAATTAGAAGTATTGGTAGAAGTCTTAGACCGGCAAGTTAATAAATAAAAGAACAAGGGAGTTGTTCCATGAAGTTGTAGTAGTGATCTTTTAAGGGTTAAGTTGACGGTGCTACTTAGGAGGCCTAGGGCCAATGAGAAGTCCCAATATCCTCATCCTTCTCCCTTGTGTTCCTCCTTTAGCATTTAAGATCTTGAGAATTTTAAGTTCCTCTTTATTTGCTTTTATATGAAGCCATGTGTGATTTATGTGTTGACATGACTTCTTAATATACATGTTCATGAAAATGCTTAGGTCTTGTTAGAAATGACTTATATACATTAATTTTCCTCATATTGTAGTGCATTTGAGTAAATTTTCAAATAGACTTCATGATATGAAAGAAGATGAGTCTTTATTCGCCTTATCTGGCATAATTTCTTTTCAAGAAAGAGGCAGAGGATATGAGCTTGACACTGCAGCTAGGTGTGGTTCCACAGATTGTATATGTGGTAGGGCCTGCTTCAGAAAGTAGGTTGATGAAAATATAAGCATGCCCTACTTTTTGGAGTTGAAAGATTCCTCCTTAAATAAATGCTTTTGATACTAAATAGCATTTAGGCTCCATGTGTGTGTGTTGAGCATGTTTTAGCTAGGAGATGGTAGTTCCTCCTGAAAATGAGTAGATATAAAAATTTCATGCATTTTGGGTTGGTAGATGAAGTTCCTACTCTCTTGTGTTTCATTGAATGTGTTTAGCTTGGAATTGTAGTTTTCTTCCTTGGTTGTGTGCATTTAGATGTAGTGCATGCATGATCGGCTGTTAGCTTAAATTTGTCACTCTAAAAAAGTGTTTAGAATCGTCATTCGAGGACGAAGGATCCTAAGGGGGAGATATTGTAACACCCAGGAAACTAGTAAGTCAAACTAGTGAGTTCTATAACCTTTAGTAAGAGTTTTGGAGTGTGGCATGAGGATTAAAATCACAAAAAAATTATTCCCATACTTAGAATAGGGGTTTAAGGGTTAGGGTGTTACAACCCCCCAAGGAACACCCAAGGGGTCCTTGATGAGAACCATCAAAACATCCCTAAAACAACGAAATTGCAGGCCACCAACGCTTGGACACCTACTGGCCGTAGGTGGACCCACGCCACGTAGGTGGGGATCGTGGGTCAAGGCCTTCAAAGTTGAGCATGCAGTACCCACCTACAACCTGCCAGTACGGGCAAAAAGACCCATCCACGGTCCGTGGATGGGTGGGGCGTAGGTCAAGCAGATTTTAAGTTTTTAGTTTTAGGTTAGGTGTTTGGGGGTTAAGTTAGTAATTCATTAGGAGTTCAGGGAGGTCGGTTAGTTAGTTATTTAAGCACCTATAAATACCTAATAGACCCCTAAACTAATTGATTTAACTCATTCATCTAAGAATCCCAAATTCTCTCCAAAAATCCTCTCTTGAAGTGAAGAAGAAGAAAAAGAAGAGAAGAGAAAAGGGCATATTCCTCTATTTATGAGATCTTGAATAGGGCTATGAATTGAGGTATGTACTCTTAATCATCTATGGGTTCTTCCACCTATAGAGCCCCCTAGGTTTTCCACCAATTGTGAAGTTAGAAACCCAATCTAGCTAGGGTTTCCTTCTTACATTGTGGATAGGGCTTACGTATGATTCCAATCTAGTGGATAATACCTAATTATGGATGTTTTAACATTGAATTGTGATGTTATTATGAATTCATGTGATTTCTTTAGTAAATCCTAGTATAAATTAATGAATGTGAGTTTATGCCATTAGAGGTGGAAATGCAGGTTCATAGGTGATCTTCATAAATCAATGTCATGTGTAGTAATTGTTTAAGGTTAGGATCATATAATCGTGAATTGAACTAGAATTCATTGAATATGATTGATCTTGACTTGTAAAGATGAAATTGAACCTTTATGATCAATTATGACTAGAATCACCTAGTAATGATGAATATGATTAGATTACCTTATATTTAGGTATGAATGGTGATAATAAGAAGTAAAGCTTTGAGTATAAGGATTGTAGTCATGAAAGTTGATCACTAGGGTTTTGAGAGTAAAGCCAATGTGGTGACCTAGATGTGTTAAGGCTTTGAGAGTAAAGTCTAAATGAGAATGGAAGCTTAAATGGATAGAGTTACGGTGGAGGATCTTTACCTACCTAATCTACCAAATAAAGGCTTGAATATGTCAAGTGATAGATTCACTTGAGTCATAATTATACCAATGGCTAATGTATAATTCCAAATATGGTATGTATGTATGTATATGATATTAGATGGAAGGTTTTCTCACATAGAATGATTATAGGTTGAATGGTTTTATCACCTAAAATGAATTTAAGTCCTAGGACTCTATGATGTGATGAGGCTTGTGGTGATTCTCCTAAATGACCTTTACATGATAGGAATGTGGGGTGAGTTCCCTTACTCCTAATTAGTTAAGAATGTGGAGTGTGAGGTGATTACCCTTTATATATGTGTGACTACCAAGGCAATAGGTGATTACCCATTGGCCTTTATGTTGATCATGGAGGCGATTACCTATGATCCTTATGTGATGATGTGGAGGCGAATGCCTACATTACACATTAAAATTGATATGGAGGTGAATACCTATATTACCTTAAAATGAATATGGAGACGAATACCTATCTTCCTCTAATAATGAACATGGAAGCGAATACCTATGATTCATTGATTGTATGACAAGATGTAAATACCCTTGTCTTTATGATTCCACAATATATGTGGCTTGAGGTGACTTTCCTTGTCCTTCATGATGAACTAAACATTTTTGCCTTGAGGTGCCTTCCCTTGTCCTTCATGATGAACTAAACATTTTTGCCTTGAGAAGACTCCCCATTTCATTTATAAACATGAGGATGATTAGTTTGGATAGTAGTTCTAGATAAATCTTCAATACATGCATGACTGAGAGTTGATTACCCTTGTCATTATGATGTTAAGAGATGTTAAATATGAATGATGATCCTAAAGTGACTAGCTTAGCATGAGTAGGATTATGGGGTCTGGTTTATGCATGGAACAAGCTTTCCTTAGGGTGACTCATGCGATGTTTGCTCTTATATGATCTATGCTTAGATAGGATTGTGCTATAGTTGTGTTCCCTGACATGATACGATTGACGAAGGTGATAGTTCCCTTATCTATATGAAGTAAGCTAATAGTGAGACCGAAGTAGGGTAAATATAACTATGATGACTTCAAGGTTATGCTTAGTGTGAAGGGTAGAATGGCATGCTTTTCATGCATTGCACAAGTGTGCTTTGAGGTTATTAGGAGAATGTACCCTTATGGTAAAAAAAGCTTAAAAGTTGACCATGAATATAGACTATGATTAAGATGATGAAAAGGGGATACTTGGCTTGGGTGGTATTATGGGATGCTATTCATTCTTTGCACTTGTATGCTTTTGGAGGTTACTTGAGAATGGTTCTATTATGGTAGCGATGACTAAGAGTCAATTATGCTTATATAATGCTTTTGTTGAAGACTTGGATTATTACGATGATGACTTATCTCCTGTGCTCATTCACTATGTCTTATGTTGACTTATGATTATATGATTCTTATGTTGGAGATTATGCAATGACTATGTTATTATCTCTTATGCTTATGTCTTATGTTGACTAACCATTTGAGATGCTTTTATGGTGTTGTGCTACCTATCATACTTGGTATATTTTGTACTAACACATACTTTGCTTACATTCTAATCAAATGTAGAGTTTGGAGATTGAGTGCTACTCTTAGAGATAAATTTCTAAAAGTTGCAAGGAGTTAAATATCTTGGTTAGTCCTTATAGCGTCGAGGACAACACCCACATTTCCTTTATATCTTTATTTCATGTTTTGAGACTCTTGTATGGGCTGTGTCCCAAGAGTTTATTCCAAAAGTTGAATAGATGGTTTGAGACAAAGTATAGAAAGGATTCTGCTTGATTTTATGAAAATGACTTCGATTGTAAAAGTTTTAAATTTTCCCGTATTTTCAATTATCTTATGTTATGATATGCTAAGGGCTTGTATGAGAGCCCCTTTAAGGGTCAAGTACACCATATTACATCTAGGGGGTACTCCTGGGTCGTAACAAATTCAAAGCACAAGGTTTAGAATGGTTTTAGGATTGTTACAAACCACGTCTAGTATATTCTTGTTCATAAATGTGAAGCGCACCACATTTATGAAATAGGATGCTACTGGATGCTTATAAAACTTCATTTCTTCATTCTCTAAGTCGTGCCATAGTGTTTGGCTTTAGTAGGTCCTTCTTCTAATCCGTGTCCTATGCTTTTTCAAGGTATGGCTAATAAAAGGGCTAATGCTAGGATAAATGAGGAAGGAAATGTGGATCAAGAGGTTCCGCTCCAAGTTACGCCCCACGATCCTCCCCAAGCTCCAATTTACCCTATAGGGGATAATGTGACTCATGTAGAATTTAGATCCTCTATGCAATTGATATCTCAAACTGTGACGTCTCAAGCCAATAGGGATGTTGGATCCTATGTGAACCCTAATGTGAACTCTGCAGCCTTAAGAGTTAGGGAGTTCATTAAGATGAAACCTCCGGAGTTTTGTGGCTCCAAGGTGGAGGAAAACCTTAAGGAGTTTGTAGGATTCTTGATATCATGGGGGTGACCTCGGTAGAGAAAGTAGAGTGAGCCGCTTACCAATATAAAGAGGTTGCTCAAATATGGTATGGTCAATGGAAAAGGACTATACTGGTAGAATCGGGTCCCTTAGAATGGAGGCTATTTGAAGAGGCATTCCTTGATAGGTTCTTTCTCCTAGAGTTGAGGGAGGCTAAGATGCAATAGTTTATCAACCTTAGGCAAGGTAGCATAAGTGTTCAAGATTACTCCCTAAAGTTTACTCAACTCTCTAAGTATGTGCCAACCTTAGTGGAGAACTCAAGGGAAGATATGAACCATTTCATGATACAAATATCTGAATTGGTAGAAAATTAATGTCGTGTGGCAATGCTTATAAATGATATGGATATCTTACGTCTTATGGTTTTCGCCCAACGAATGGAAGAGTCAAAGCATAAGAAAGAATCTAAGGAGAAAAAGAGGTCTTTATTGGATGATGATGAGTCCTTGGATGATGAGTCCGATGGACATGGTCACCCTAGGCTTAGACAAAATTTCCCCGGGCAAGGTCTTTCAAGTACTAATATGTTCAACCAAAATAGGGTGTCTAACTCTGAGTCTCAAGAATAGGGTAGTGACATTCTTTTACCGGGGTGTAGTAAGTATGATAAAAGGCATGAGGATGAATGCTTAGTGGGCTCTAATGTTTGTTTTGGTTGTGGTGAGTTGGGCCACAAGATAAGGCATTGCCCTAAGGTTTCTAGAAATAAAGAAGATAGTCGTCGGAGGTCCCAACCCTACCTTTCCTACTATCTAATTAGTTTGGGTGGAAAGGCTTCAAAGAAGAATAGATATTAAACTCTCCAATCTAGAGAAGATCAAGAGTGATATCCTCATGTCCCTTTCGGTATGTGTTTTATGCTTTAGTAATTTCCAGATTTTTTGTCTTTTGTTACTTGTTATGATAGACTTTAATGTTATGTTTAGTATGAATGATGTTTCATTATTGTCCTTATGTCATGAAAGATGTTTACAAGAATTTGTGTAGGCTTACTCTCAAGGGGGAGATAGTGTGCCTATCTAGCAAGGTTTTTGGAGTGGTTATGTTAGTTGATGGTAGAATCCGACTTAGTCATGATGAGTTTTGAGGTTTGTTGATAGATTGGTTGAATAGGGTATTTAAATAATGCCTAAATGGGTTGAGTAAATAAACTCCTCTAAGAAGAGTAGAAGTGTAATTTACCATGGTTTATAATCACCTTTTGTGGTGGATATGAAAGCTTAGTGATGGCTTACTCCGACCTTCGAATTTAAAGAGATGATGCTTAAAAAGGGTTTATATAGGCTTGCTACCAAGGGGGAGTTAATGTGCTTAGTTAGCAAGGTTGTTGAGTACCCTTGATGTTTATGAGTTAGGTCCCTTTGAAATTTTCACCTTGAGTTGTGTTAGTGAGGTTGCTTGTGAGCTAGTTTCTTAAAGAGAACCTCTCTAAATTAGAAGTACCCGTAGAAGTTTTAGACCAGGAAGTTAAGAAAAAGAAGAACAAGGGAGTTGTTCCATTAAGTTGTAGGAGTGATCATTTAATGGTTTAGTTGAGGGTGCTACTTGGGAGGCCTAGGGCAAATGATAAGTCCCAATATTCTCATTCTTCTCCCTTGTATTCCTCCTTTAGCATTTAAGATCTTGAGATTTTTAGGTTCGTCTTTATTTTCTTTTATATGAAGCCATGTGTGATTTATGTGTTGACATGACTTCTTAATATGCATGTTCATGAAAATGCTTAGGTCTTGTTAGAAATGACTTATATATATTAATTTTCCTCATGTTGTAGTGCATTTGAGTAAATTTGCATATAGACTTGATTAGATGGATATATGAGTATGCCCTAGTTTTTGGAGTTGAAAAATTTCTCCTTAAATAAATGATTTTGAGAGTAAATTGCATTTAGGTTCCATGTGTCTATGTTGAGCATGTTTTAGCTAGGAGATGGTAGTTCCTCGAAAATGACTAGATATCAAAATTTCATGCATTTTAGGTTGGTAGATGTAGTTCTTACTCCCTTGTATTGCATTCAATGTCTTTAGCTTGGAATTGAAATTTTCTTCCTTGGTTGTGTGAATTTATATGTAGTGTGTCACGCCACAAGCTACCCCCGAGACGCTGACACGGGACCTAGGATCACAAGTGATCTCAAGCTAATACTACTGGCAAGACATGAGCATACTACGGATAATAATAACTGATGCGGAAGCTAAATAATAAAAATAACTGATATGCTGGGGTAAACCCATATACTATAACTGAGATAAATGTAAACTGATGAGTTTAATACAAAGAAGATATTAACTCAATAATAAGCTGAATCTAACTATGTCTAAAAATAGCCTCTAACTGACTAGAAATGCTAGGCCAGGCCCCAACTAAGTCAAGCTAAACTGAAACTAAAGGACTGAAAATACTGAAAGGAAACTCATGACTATTGCCCTCGGAGAATGAGGACTCACTAGTGATTCTGCTGTACTAGAGATCGGGAACCGATCTAAGCGTGATCTTGATGCTGAGAACCTGAATCTACATCACGAGAAGATGTAGCGTAGAGTATGTGTTAGAACTTGAAAGATACTGAGCATGCCAGATAGAATAAAGCTGAAACAACATATAACTGAATAGAGCAAATAAGCATTGATAAAATCTGAACATGATATAGATACTAAATACTGAGCTAACTGAATGCAATGACCAATTTATAACATGTTGAGACTGAATAATGAATATACTGATACATGGTCAATGCTATATAATCTGACTGAACTGTGGGAGCTACTAATAACCGATAATAAAACCGCATGAGCTAAATGTGGAATCCGATGTATACGCCCCATCGAGAGAACCCAATATGCTCGGCCAAAGGTGTAGAGGCATGCTGGCATGATCACTAAAAATATTCCCACAGAGGGGACTTACAACCTACGTGGCTTGTAGTTCTGGGACTGTTTGGGTACGCTGAACCTTAGTCCAACTTGGTATTATGCTACTCCCAATGGATAGAGTAATTTACACATTATGACTGAATTTCTATAAGTTACTGGATTGCTCAAACTGAACATGCAAACTGAGGATGTAACAATTAAAATGATATTGACGCATTAATAACTGAGGCATGTATAACTAAATAACTGAAATATCTGACCTAGCATGTGTAATTCAGGAACTAAAGAAATACATAGTTAGGGTT
The DNA here is from genome assembly GCA_029582605.1 of Solanum gracilifrons. Classification (NCBI taxonomy): domain Eukaryota; kingdom Viridiplantae; phylum Streptophyta; class Magnoliopsida; order Solanales; family Solanaceae; genus Solanum; species Solanum gracilifrons. The sequence continues at coordinate 62,129 of JAJOOH010001115.1, read as the reverse complement.
CTGGAATTCATGAAATAAACTAAATATTAACGTAGTAATCTAATTTGGATCATTCTAACAGCTAAGAACCCAACAATTCTTACATTCTAGAAACCCTAGGTCTAGTCATAATAAGGGAATCAAGAAACTGACTGAAAACTAGGGACATAATGGGTGAAAGGAACCCACTAGTAAAATCACACATACCTGGTGACGAATTCCATGGACAAATATTTTGATTTCGAGGCTGGAAGTGGAGGAAAGTTGTTGTGTTCTTGAACTTAGGGTTGGTCACCCTTTTCTCTCCTTTTGCTTCTAATTTTCTAGGTTTTGATTAAAGATATGACTTGGGTAAGTTCTAGTTATGTTTCTAGGATTAAACTGACTAAAACCACAAAATTTAGGATTAAAACGACGTAGTTTAGGTGTCCAACGAATAAGGAAAAGACTGAAATAACCCTGACTTAAACTACAGACGGACTGACCACGGCCACCTTCACAGACTCTGAAAGGGACCACAGACCGTGAAGTCAGTCGTGGTCTAGACTTGGTGACTACTAGCTGAGGGTCTGAGTCCACGAGCCCTACTATGGACCGTGTGAAGGACCACAGACCGTGAAAGTGTCTGGGGTCTCCACTTGGGCTATGGTCTGGAGGACTGGCTAGGGGGCTTATTGGTAAGGCTCCACGGATGCCCCCACGGGCCGTCTGAAGGGCCACAGACAGTGAAGGTCCTCGTGGTCCTCACTTAGGCATGGCGATCTAAGGGGCTGGCTAGGGAGATTCACTACCTCAACTCTACGGGAGCCACCACGACCCATAATCAAGACCATGAACCGTGAAGGTACTTGTGGTCTGATGTCTGGGCCTGGTGACTTCCAAGTCAAGACCACGGGGATGTCTACGTACCGTGGACCCTATCACGGTCCGTGAACCCTGTCGTGGTTCACTACTTCAGGTATATTTATGAAATTTTTTTCTTGGTCTAGTTTTTGAGGTGTTACAATATCTCCTCCTTGGGATCATTCGTCCATGAATAAAGACTAAATTAGCTGAAATGGAGGGAATGAGCTACAACCTTACCACTAAACACTAAAGGTTGATTTCTGACTGAACTGATTTCCAAAAACATGCAAATATGCTGAAAGTGCAAGTACAGACTGAAGGAACAAAATACTAAGACTGAATTAGTGCATGAATGACTGAAAAACTTAAGAGGAACTATTAACTCAAGAGGGAATGGAATCGGAAGGAAAGAGGTGAGGATACTTAGACTTCATGGCTACTTCTGCTTCCCAAGTAGCTCCTTCTACATACTGACTCCTCCATAAAACCTTGACTGAAGCGACTTCTTTGTTTCTCAAATTTTGAACTTGACGATCAAGGATTTAAATTGGTACCTCTTCATAAGTGAGACTATCCTTCACAACCACACTCTCTAATGGCACTACGGATGCTGGATCACCCACACACTTCTTCAATAGTGAAATGTGGAAGACTGGATGTACTGTTGCCAAATCTGCTGGCAACTCTAACTCATAAGCCATTTTATCAATCCTTTCGAGATCGAGTAAGGGCCTACATATTTGGGACTGAGCTTCCCTTTCTTCCCAAACCTCATTACCCCATTCATAGGTGATACCTTCAGGAAAACTCAATCATCAACTTGGAACTCTAGTTGCCTTCTCCTTACATCTGCATAAGACTTCTCGCGACTCTGGGCTGTCTTAAGCCTATCTCTGATGAGCTGCACTTTCTCCATAGCATAATGGACTGAATCTATCCATATCAAGGATGCTTCACCTACTTCAAACCAGCCCAGATGAGATCTACATCTACGCCCATACAATGCCTCATAAGTGGCCATCTGAATGTTGGAATGGTTACTATTGTTGTAGGCAAACTCAATAAGAGGAAGGTGATCATCCCAACTATCCTTGAAGTCGACCACACAAGCTCTCAACATGTCCTCTAAGGCCTGAATGGTACGCTCTGCCTGACCATCCGTCTGTGGATGAAATGTTGTACTAAGGCTTACCTGAGTACCAAGACCCTTATGAAATGACTTCCAGAAATGAGAGGTAAACTGAGGACCTCTATCTGAGATGATATACAAAGGAACCCTATGCAACCTTTCAATCTCATTAATGTAAAGCTTGGCGTAATCCTCTGCTGAATCTGTAATTTTGACAGCCAAAAACTGAGAAAACTTAGTAACTCTATCAACAATCACCCAAATGGACTCATGATGTCTGCGAGTACGAGGTAAACCTGTTATGAAGTCCATGTTGATCACTTCCCACTTCCAAGTAGGAATGTCAATATCTTGAGTAATACCTCATGGTTTCTGATATTCTACCTTGATGTGCTGGTAATTGGGGCACTTAGCCACAAAATCTGCTATATATCTTTTCATACCATTCCACCAATAGACATCCCGCAAATCACTTTTTATCTTAGTGGCACCTGGATTAATAGAATATCTGGAGTTATGGGCCTCTGCAGGAATATGTTGTCTCAACTCACCCACATTAGGAAACCATAATCGACCCTGGTAGCGAAGCACACCATCTCCCTCTTGGGAGAAAACCTCAACTCTCTGTCGGTGGACTGCACCCTTGAGTTCAAGTAATATCAGATCACTGTCTTGATTTTCCTTAACTTCCACTACCAAATAAGATTCTGCCCCATTCTGAAACGTTACACCACCATCTGATATGCTCATAAGACGAACTCCTAGGCGAGCAAGTATTTGAACATCCTTTGCTAGCTACTTTCTTTCTTCCTCAGCATATGCTACACTACCCATAGATAGTCTGCTAAGGGGATCTGCTACTACATTTGCCTTACCAGGATGGTAATGCACAATCATGTCATAATCCTTGAGGAACTCAAGCCATCTTCACTGGCAAAGATTCAACTCTTTCTTGGTGAACACATACTGAAGGCTCTTATGGTCTGTGAAGACATTAACATGAAAACCATACAAGTAGTGCCTCCAAATCTTGAGTGAAAACACCACTGCTACAAGCTCGAGGTCATTAGTCGGATAATTATTTCCATGCACCTTAAGATGTATGGAAGCATAAACATACAACCTAGTCTGACTCTGGATGCATCAAAATAAATGACATACCTGTCTGAACCCTCTGGTAGAGTCAAAACAGGAACTATAGTCAACCTAGTTTTCAATTCTGCGAAGGTTTTCTCACAATCATCTGACCACTGAAACTTGATCATCTTCTTGTTACGACCCGATTTTGAAAACTAAGGTTTCGAAACCATTTTCGCAACTTTGGTAATTTTGTAATGTTTTTTGGAAAATATTATAATTTGGACGTCGCCACTTAATTTTTAGAAAAAATTAAGAAAACCATTTAAAAAGGATCTTTGAAAGAAACAAATTAAATAAAACCAGAGTTGGGTAAGGGTTCAAATAATTCTCTAAGGAAGGGTTTAGGCATCTTAGAGAATCCGCTAACTCGCGGTTGACCTACGGATGTAAAAGTTGGCTAATTTTAAAAGAAAACTTAAATTGCTTGAAAAATCTTATTTTATAATCTTTTTTTATAAATGAGAATTTTTTTAATACTTGTACATTTGTATTATCCGAAATAATGAAATAATGAAATAATTCAAATGTTGAAGTGCCAAAATAAAATTTTAATCTAACAATTTATTCGAGTCAAGTTTTTGAGTTGAATAATCAACACAGTCACTTAGGGGTGGATTTGAAAACTAAATACTAACTATGAAAGAATATAGATAATTCTCAAGTTAGTCTTGAAGCTTAGAATGCCTAGCGTAAAAGAGTTAAAAAAAATTCTTAAAACTTGAACAAAAAATATCTCCACAAGGATTCATCTAAATTAATAAACGTTAGTAGTCAACAAATAAAATAATGAATAATAACACATCTGACATGGTAAAAATGACAAAATTTAAAAGAATTTGGACTTTTGGTCCAAAAGCAAGTAGTCGATGCTGCTGTTGAATTCAAATTGGAGTTTCTTTGGTCCAATTTTCAATTCTTTCAGCCATTTAGGCTATTGCTGCTGCTGTTGATGAGCTACTGCCACCTTGCCTCATTTCTTGGATTTTTAACTCAATAGTAATAACTTCCCTTTCAAGATTTGGTGGAGGCTGACTCGAACGAAGAGTATGCAGAAGGAGGAGTCCAATTGGATTCAATGGTAGAGTGTTCATGCTCCAAGAAAAAGAGGGAAAAAGAGATGAACAACAACATAAGGATGAAATCAACTGAAGCTAAAAAAAATACACAATGTCATGTAAAGTCAAAACTCTAAATGACATGTTTATCATGGCTGAAATTATACCAAACTTAACCATATACAATTATGGATTATAGAAAAACAAAGATGAAGAAAATATAAATTAGAGAAAAGAACTATATCAAGTAAATACAGATTTACTGCTTAAGGAAACAAGCTAATGTCAACATGAATTAACTTGAGACATGACACACATAGCCATAAGTTTATTGAAAAATATGTTCAGTAATAGTACTTAGTCTCCTGGAAACTAACACGAACATGAAAGTGAAGAAAAAAAAAAACTTGAAGCTAACACTATGGTAGTTATTGAAAATTAATTTAGAAACTAAAATTGGCTAAGCCAAAGAAAAATCTATTTCTGCCAGAAAGAAGAAAATTGCATACTTACTCGTAGAAAATAACCCTTTAACACATAAGCGAGTAAACAAATAGAGACATTCTAAAGTATTGAGATCACTGAATCAAAATGGAGTTGGCTATTGGATTAAAAGAACTCCTTATACTAGAGCAACTAATGTAGTGCTATCTAATGCATATTGGAAATGATAAGAACAATCAGAATGCAAAGTTTGACTAACCAAGCGTAATGCTAGACTGATTATTACAAACATAAGACAAAACATAGACAACATATCGAAAGCAGAGGCATGAAATAACAAGATTACTAAAAAAAACTGATGAAAAGAGTCCAGAAAACAAGAAACTTTAAGATCAGGCGCATTCAGGATGCATACTAATCATATATAACTCAAAGTATTTATCATAATGAAATTCTAAGCTACTCTTTATATGAATAATGAATAAAACAAATCGACCAATTTAACATACAAGAGAAGCTAAACATAAGGGCTATCTCACATAAACAAGAATGAAGTAATACTAGCAACTAACCTCTTTTCAACAAATATGAATTTAATGGTAAACAGAAAACATAAACAAAGAACTAAATAGTATCTACGACAAACAAGAAAGTTAGTTGTTTTACTAATTACTAAGACAACAGAATGGACAGCAAAACCAAAAACCAAAATTACTAATAGATACAACAACTAAAATAATCTAATCCAGTCATTCAACACACAAAGAAATAACAAAAATATTTAAAAGAAGAAAGAATTACCTTTCACTGAGCAGCGAACTAAAACGACAAGTTGAGAAGACGATTCGACCACCTCTTTCAACTAGAACAACCAAAAAAATTGAACTATTAAACCAAGATTTCCCAAACCTTTTAGGGGTACTCTAAGGTTTCCAAAATTCATCCCGTGAATAGTGAGAAAAAAGGGTATTTATAGAGCATCTTCTAGGTCGAATATGAGGGGACAAAATGATGTGGACTTTGAGAATTTATTCAAAATCCTTGAGCGGATTAGGATTGCCTACTAGTTAGGTACGAATTCGTACCATTTCGAATGGAAATTGAATAAAGGAAAAGGGAAATTGGAATGAATATTACCGTTGTTTCCTGGAAGATTTAGGTAGACCTGGAGCTCGTACCTTGCACACAACAACGTACAAATTCGAGGGAGAGAATAGTAAATTAAGGCTGCTAATTTGGAAATTAGGAATTTGAAGGTCGTTTTTGCTGTTCACATTTTGAGCGTGGTTGGAGTTGTGCGTTGGTGAGGAAGAGAGAAGAGTGTGGGTGTAAAGGGGAAATGGGCCGGGCACAAGGTAATTGGGCCAGGAAATTGGGTGTTCTCTTCTGTTGAATTGAAAAGCTGAGGTCCAATTGATTTCAAAGGAAATAGGTCTCTTGGTCTTCAAAATGACAAGACGATAAAAATTAGAACTATATAAATTATGTTTTCAATTAATTATTGAACTTCTTAACTCCGACAATGTGAAAATAATTGTTTTAACATAAAAAATCCTAGTCATACGAAAGGTTATCTATGTAGTCTAATTAACTTTCGAGGGGGGAAATATGCACACTTAGTTAAAACTCCAATTTTTTGTACGATCGTTTTCTAAATATTTATTCAAAAAAGAAAAATATATGAATCTATATATACTTAAATATAACGAGATATAATCCATATAAAAACAACCAAAAATGTCTTAAAAATAATTTAAAAGTATTTTTTGATTTGCGAGAACAATTATTTGAAATTGTTTGAGATTGTAGAAGCTTAAAAATTAATTAAATGTGGAGGGCCAAAATTGGATGTCAACAACTACCCCTAGTTTGACTGGGATGGATGAAAGAGATTCGAGGCAAACGAAATTGATGAATCCAATTTTGTCCGACCATTAATTCATCTCTTCGAAATTATTAATGACAAGGATTTTGAGAAATCATGACCGGACCCTGGTATTGGGTTTCCTATATATCTCAGGTTACATGAGAACTCAAACCACTTGTAGTTCGATAGATGATTGATTTATCGCACAATTTTTAAAGAATGCAAAAGCTATTTTGGTGTCGAAGTCTGGAGAGACCGAAAACCTCGAGAACAGAGTGATGACATAATTGTTGGAGTACAGTCGAGTTTTCAGCATTAAGTCCGCCTACATATTCCTAAACTTTGGGAATCAGATTGCTTGTAGTTCGACTCAATCAGTTGGAAATGAAATCTCTTATGCGGATTTAACCTTTAATTTAAGGATGAGTAACAAATGAGTTGAGCACGGAAAAAAGGCTTTCAAACATCTCACTTATGAATGTGGGGGCCTTCATACCCATATGTAAGAACTTACATCAACATAACTTCCAAAGCTCTAGGTGTATTCTCACTCGAATTTGAAAATTTGCCTCCGGTGAGAGTTGAAATTTTCACTGAAGGCGAAACTGAAACTATTAAACCCAAGAAAATACCCATACGCCAAAGGATAGGGATGTGGTTTGATTGTGGTGGAAGTCGTTCCTCAACTCGCGTCCTAAGAGTTTGATATTGCTCTTTGGACTATGTCCCAGTTTGCTGCTACGAAAAGTTCCACGTTGTGTTGCGTCCTATTTTGACGTGGTCCACTTCTTGTGTTGCAAAGTCTGGAGAAAATTGTCAGTAGAAAATGTAATATAAATACAAATATAATTTGTGCAAACCTGGTTTAACATGCCATACTGAAGGAGATGATGATCCAATTTCAAGTGTATTGCTTTTGAAGGAAGTAGTGATCCGAAGTTAACGTGTCACGTTGAAGGAAATGACTCTCCATTAATAATTAACGTGTCAAGTTGAAGGAAATGACTCTCCACTAATAATTAACGTGTCACGTTGAAGGAATTGACGCTCCAATAATATAATGTGTCACGTTGAAGGAAATGACTCTCCAATAATAGCTTAATGTATCACGTTGAAGGAAGTGATGCTCCAATAAAAATTTAGCATGTCACGTTGAAGGAAGTGACGCTCCAATAATTTAACGTGTCACGTTGAAGGAAGTGATTTCCAATAATAATTTAATGTGTCATGTTGAAAGAAGTGATGCTCCAATAATAATTTAACCTGTCACGTTAAAGGAAGTGACGCTCCAATAATTTAACGTGTCACGTTGAAGGAAGTGACTCTCCAATAATAATTTAATGTGTCACGTTGAAGGAAGTGACACTCCAATAATATAATGTGTCACGTTGAAGGAAGTGATGCTCCAATAAAAATTTAGCGTGTCACGTTGAAGGAAGTGACGCTCCAATAATTTAACGTGTTACGTTGAAGGAAGTGACTCTCCAATAATAATTTAATGTGTCAAGTTGAAGGAAGTGACGCTCCAATAATAATTTAACGTGTCACATTGACGGAAATGACGCTCCAATAATTTATCGTGTCACGTTGAAGGAAGTGACTTTCCAATAATAATTTAATGTGTCACGTTGAAGGAAGTGACGCACCAATAATATAATGCGTCACGTTGAAGGAAGTGACGCTCCAATAATAATTTAACGTGTCACGTTGAAGGAAGCTACGCTCCAATAATATCTCCTGATAAAGAAAAAATCTCAAAAGTAGGGAGTATGGTTATAAGATGGTAATTTTATTAACTTCTCATAGTTTGTGAAGTCGGTAACATCTCTGGTTGTCATTTTAACTTTGTCGTCCCTGCGCTCATAGAAAATTTGTTAGTTAAGAACTGAGAGATTAACAAATGTCAAGACTTTTAAATGTGTCAAGACGACCTGGTAGCCATAGAGAACGCGGGATTCTGGAAGAACGCTTTGAGAACTTTTAACGTTGAAATGAGGCACTAATGGTCAATTAGGGATGCTACATAAGGTGCACCCCTACTTTAAATTTGGAATCTCTTATTAAAGAAAGAAATTTCTTGAAAAAGAGTATTTGAAACTTGAAATTGAACGGAAATTTTGAGAATTTTCAACTATTTCAAAAGTTGCCCCTGTTTTTAGTCGAAGGATAATTAACTGAAATAATTTGCAAGAAATGAAAATGACTAGTTCAAAAACAAGCCCCAGTTTCCTTTGAGTTCTATAGTTTGAATCACTAGGAAGACCGAATCCTTATATAGGATTGCCTACGTATCTTGCTGGAACAAGAAATTAGGTCTGACGTAGTTCGAACCTGAAACAAACGGAATTTAAAAAGAATATAAGATTTTCCATAACAAGGCAAGAGATTTGAAAAAAATGAAGCACAAAGTTCTTCAACATAAAATAGAGGATAATAGTCAGCTTGGATCGGATCCTTGGTGTAGGAAATCTTTCAATTAAGAAATTTGAAAAAGGTTGGCTCCTGCCATTTTTCTGGTGAATATCAAATTAGATCATTCAAAACTTCAGAAGATCTTTTTTTTTTTGAAAATTTTCCTTCAATTCTAGTAATGATACCTGCAAAACTCAGTCGTGAGTTAGTAACAAAATAAAATTATCAAAGTAAATGATATAAAAAAAGAAGTTAAGGATGCAGTTGTTCAGTTTATGTTGGTCTGGATAACGTCTTATGGTTTTCGCCATTGTCTCAAGCTATTCCATCTGTAGAATTGAGAATGTGTGAGTCATAATAAATTGAAAGGAAAATTTTTAGAAGATGAGTAAGAGTAGAAATCATCTGAGTTATGGAGAGGCCACTATGGGTCTAATGATGCCTTGTAACTTTGTAGTTCCTGCAACCAAAGAAAAATTCTTAGTTTTGAGAGACTGATTCATGTTGGCTTTGTCTTGCCATCTTGATTCTCTTTTGCCTTTTGGATTACAAGCTTATCTGGTTTTGAAATGTCGCTTGATGGAATTTTTGAGGACCTCCTTAAAAAATTGTGCCCCAGCTTAAAATATAATCATAAACTTTGAACTTTCTGTGGTTTTTAGTTGAATTTTTGAGTTTCACTCAAAAATTCTGCCCCAGTTGTAAATCTGTAGTGATCCTTGAGTCTAGCTTGTTGGAAAAGGTCTGCTTGTAACGAATTTTGAGATCCTTTCAAAATTCTGCCCCAGTTTCCATTATAAAGAAAAATGGAAATCTTACGAGGAATATGACCGAGCCGGTGTGGCGCCTACGTATCCCATTGAGCAGGAATCAAGTCAAACATAGTTCCAATACAAGGAAATATTTAAAAAGGATAAATAGGTGACCGAAGCCGACATAGGCCGCCTACGTATCTCATTCTTGAGAATTCAAGTCAGACGTAGTTCATTATAGATGAAAGATTCTTACAAATAAAATCTCAACAAATGATTACAAAGGAAACAAAGCGATAAAAATGCGATTTACAGGGAAATAAAACAACAAACTCCAAATGCAAAACTAATAGATGCCAAAAGTGCGACTTTCAGCAAACTTGCTTCTTCTTTCAACTGGTTATGCCAACAACTACTCCTTATGCTTGGGTAGTGGATTGGTGTTCACATTCGGTGGAGCTTGAGCAAGTTTTACCACCTCGTTGTCAATTAGATCTTGAATCTTGTGTTTGAGGGTGATACATTTCTTTGTATCAGGTCCAATAACTCCTGAATGATAAGCACAACACTTATTTAGGTCATACCACTCGGCTGAAGTATTCCCAGTCTTGGCTTCCACTGGATGAAGTATTCCTGCCTCTTTCAATCTCTCGAAAAGTTGAGTTCGTGTCTCACACAATGGAGTGAAGACTAGGGGAGGTTTTTTGTCAAAATTGGGACGAGGTGCATTGTTTCGATGATTTTGCATTGGTTGTGGAGGAAGAAATGTTGCTTGATTGTTGCAAACATAGTATTGTGAACCAAGATAACGTGGAGGTGGTTGACGGTTATATGAGGTAGTTCCTCGAGTCGTTAACATCATAACCTCTTTCTCCTTTTTCTTTCCACTTCCAAAGGAACCTGTTTGATACGCCCTGTTAGTAAATTGAGATGAGGCGTAACTCGCTATTCGGCCAGTCTTGAGACCGTCTTCAATCATTTCTCCAGCCTTGATAACTTCGGCAAATGTCTTTCTACCCATTGTCACCATACACTCATAGTATTTTGAGTCTTGAGCTTGAATGGAGTAGGTGATCATTTCTAATTCCTCCATGGGTCTGTGCACCCTAGAAGCTTCTTCCCTCCAACGAATTGGATATTCTCGAAAACATTCAGTCGACTTTGGTTTTAGCTTGGTAGTAGAGATCCTATCAGGAGCGATTTCAACATGAAACTTGTAGTGATCCACAAAAGCATTCCCTAGATCATTCCAAGTGCGCCATTTAGTCACATGTTGCTTTGAGTACCACTACAAGGCTTTTCCAGTCAGACTTTGATTGAATAGCTTGATTCTTATACCTTCATTGTTTCCAACGCCAATAAACTTTTCACAGTAAATTTTCAAGTGAAAGAAAGGAATTCCTGATCCACTGAACTTTTCAAACTTTGGAATCTTGTAACCGGGTGGAAGCTCAACCTCAGGGAATGTGCACAACTCTTCATACCTCACACTCTGGCTATTATCGAACCCACAAACACCTCTCATAGCATCTTCTAAGCTTTTCATCTTCATACTCATCATTTCAACATCAATTAATTTTGCATCATTTTCAATCTCAACATAGTGATTGACATCTTGGCGGTGAAACTTCTGAGCCTTGGTAACAGGTGGAGCAGTGACATAAGTGTACACTGGCGGAGCATGATGTGTTACCGTTGGAGCTTTTGGGGGAGCAAATGTGTACACAAGAGGAGTATCCTGAGTTGAATGAGTGAGAGAATCATTTTGAGTTTGCTGAAAGGTGGTAAAATGATCTCCATGATTGAGCTCACTTGAAGTCGGAAACAAAGGTGGCATGGGACCTTTTTGGCGAGCATCATGTGTTAAGTTCTGAGAAGAAGCTTGGTATTGTGTTACCAGGAGGTTCAGTTCACCAATTCGTTGCTCTAGATGAGCTATGACTTCCATGGGTGATTCTGTTGCTACCGAGGCACTAGGATTGGCCGCGACAGATGGAGTGGCGATCATTTCGGACGAAGCAACCGTGTTGATAGTGGAATACATTTTAGACCAAGTCCTCTTAGTAGTCCAAGTAAGAAATGAAGAGTCTGTAGAAATTTGCTTAACCTTAGACCGTGTAAAATATGGATGTTCTGCCGGTGGGTACTTTGGTGAAGTAAGCAAGTTTGATTACCAACACAAATCAGTCTCTTCTTCTAAAACAACTCAAAAATAAGAGAGTTAGTCCATTAGTCATAATAATCAACCAATGTAACATATAAAACAAATAACATTTGTTTTGCTTAAAATAAATTAGTCCAAAATTTGAGGAGAGAGAAACTCTACAAAGCGATCAAATGGAAAAAATTGATCATTTTGTGAACTAAAACTTTAATGAAAGAAATGAATTTGAACAAAGCAAACTATGTGATTTGAATTAAGGTTCAAATGTTCACATGTTGCTTCTTTCTTCATCAGGAAGCTAATTTGAGAATAATGATGTTTGAAAATTGATTCGAAATTGATGAAATATTTAGTAACGCCGGCTAGATAGGTGTGAAAAATATCTTTGAAGAAAAAATGGGGTCAACGTGAATTTGAATGATGACCTAATAATATTTTTTTTAAAGCTCTATTGAACCTAGAACCTGAGTGATTTTGAACGTATTTTGATAATGGAGTCAAAAGTATTTCGAAAATCTTGAAAATTGAGTATATATGTTAAAAGATGTTCTAAGACTTTGGAATGGAATAATAAACCAATTATGTTTAAAGCAAAACATATGTATGTAAACACATAGGGCGAACAAGCACAAACGACATAAAATTTGTAACATTTAACAAACAAGCAAAATATAACGCCTCCTAACATACATGTGACCTTTTTGAGCCAACGGTGAGCCTAACATTTGAAGGATGTGTATATCGTTTGTGAAACGTTCCATTGCTCCAAAATATTTATACAAACCTTATGAATAATCAAATGGGGATACATAATAAAGGAGAGGGAAATAAATATCAGCCCCACGCAGGGGAATAATGGTAAACTAAACTAGGCTTCCACATAAAATCTTCATTTCCGAACTTCTTGATGCTTTTGAATTTCTTCTGGATGAGGAGGATCTTCATTTGAATTAAACAAAGAAACTACCTATAAAATAAAACTCGACCCCCAAGGGATAAAGGCACGTACAAATCGACATACATATCCTTCAAATTTAACAAGTAGTTGAATGATCGTCTTATATTGACCGGGGGTCAATTAGACATAAGGTGGTCTTCTAATGGGTCCAACACGCCTTGTATGTTGGGTCAACTTAGTTCAAAATGCGCTAAATTCAGGATTTGGTTTCGTTCTACGCTAGTTCACTAAGAGTGGCTTTTGAAAGACCGGGAACCCGAGCAGACAAATTAGGCTGGAACTCACAACAACCATTGGACGCATGACGTACCAATAAATTGTCGATCATTCCAAAAAAGGGTTGAGTATAAAAAATCCGGCTGTGATTATGCAGAAACCGTTCTTTAATATACTATACAAATATCAGAAAAATGCCATGAATGCAATATGATGGTTAATATTCAAAATTTAAACACATAATTGCATAAAGTAACAATTAATACAATAATAGTTAGCCAAACAATAAAATCCATTTGGTTAGAACCTAGATGAATCCCCAGTGAAGTCGTCATTCTGTTACGACCCGATTTTGAAAACTAAGGTTTCGAAACCATTTTCGCAACTTTGGCAATTTTGTTAAGTTTTTTGGAAAAAATTATAATTTGGAAGTCGCCACTTAATTTTTAGAAAAAATTAAGAAAACCATTTAAAAAGGGTCTTTGAAAGAAACAAATTAAATAAAACCAGAGTCGGGTAAGGGTTCAAATAATTCTCTAAGGAAGGGTTTAGGCAACTTAGAGAATCCGCTAACGCGTGGTTGACCGACGGATTTAAAAGTTGGCTAATTTTAAAAGAAAACTTAAATTGCTTGAAAAATCTTATTATTATTTTTTTGATAAATGAGAAATCTTTTGATAATTGGACATTCGTATTTTCCCAAATAATGAAATAATTCAAATGTTGAAGTGCCAAAATAAAATTTTAATCTAAAAATTTATCCGAGTCAAGTTTTTGAGTTGAATAATTAACACAATCACTTAGGCGTGGATTTGAAAACTAAATACTAACTATGAAAGAATATAGATAATTCTCAAGTTAGTCTTGAGGCTTAGAATGCCTACCATAAAAGAGTTAAATTTTTTTTTTAAACTTGAACAAAAATTATCTCCCCAAGGATTCATCTAAATTAATAAACGTTAGTAGTCAACAAATAAAATAATGAATAATAACACATTCGACATGGTAAAAATGATAAAATTTAAAAGAATTTGGACTTTTGGTCCAAAAGCAATTAGTCGATGTTGCTGTTGAATTCAAATTGGACTTTCTTTAGTCCAATTTTCAATTCTTTCAGCCATTTAGGCTGCTGCTGCTGTTGATGAGCTACTGCCACCTTGCCTCATTTCTTGGATTTTTAACTCAATAATAATAACTTCCCTTTCAAGGCTTGGTGGAGGCTGACTCGAACGAAGCGTATGCAAGAGGAGGAGTCCAATTGGGCTCAATGGTAGAGTGTTCATGCACCAAGAAAAAGAGGGCAAAAGAGATTAACAACAACATTAGGATGAAATAAACTTAAGCTAAAAAAAAATAAAATTCATGTTAACTCAAAACTCTAAATGACATGGTTATTATGGCTGAAATTATACCAAACTTAACCATATACAACTATCGATTATAGAAAAACAAAGATAAAGCAAATATAAATTAGAGAAAAGAACTATATCAAGTAAATACGGATTTACTGCTTAAGGAAACAAGCTAATGTGAACATGAATTTACTTGAGACATGACACACATAGCCATAAGTTTATTGAAAAATATGTTCAGAAATAACAAACAAACAAAAAAAAAAAAAAACAACAACAGTAAATAAATAAATAAATAAGAAGACAAGCTAACTATAATAGTACATAGTCTCCTGGAAACTAACATGAACATCAAAGTGAAGAAAAAAAAAAGAACTTGAAGCTAACAAATTTAAGCTCAGATCATCTTAATAGACCAAAACACTATGCTAGTTATTGAAAATTGATTTAGAAAATAAATTGGCTAAGCCAAAGAAAAATCTATTTCTGCCTGAGAGAAGAAAATTGCATACTTACTCGTAGAAAATAACCCTTTAACACATAAGAGAGCAAACAAATAGATACATTCTAAAGTATTGAGATCACTGAATCGAAATGCAGTTGGTTATTGGATTAAAAGAACTCCTTATACTAGAGTAACTGATATAATGCTATCTAATGCATATTCAAAATGATAAGAACAATCAGAATGCAAAGTTTGACTAACCAAGCCTAATGCTAGACTGATTATTACAAACATAAGACAAAACAGAGACAACATATCGAAAGCAGAGGCATGAAATAACAAGAATTACTAAAAAAAACTGATGAAAAGAGTCACGAAAACAAGAAACTTTAAGATCAGGCGCAACCAGGATGCATACTAATCATATATAACTCAAAGTATTTCTCATAATGAAATTCTAAGCTACTCTTTATTTGAATATTGACTAAAACAAATCGACCAATTTAACATACAAGAGAAGCTAAACATAAGGGCTACCTCACATAAACAAGAATGAAGTAATACTAGCAACCAACCTCTTTTCAACAAATATGATTTTAATGGTAAACAAAAAACATAAACAAAGAACTAAACAGTATCTACGACAAACAAGAAAATTAGTTGTTTTACTAACTACTAAGACATCAGAATGGACAGCAAAACCAAAAACCAAAATTACTAACAGATATAACAACTAAAATGATCTAATCCAGTCATTCAACACACAATGAAATAATAAAAATATTTAAAAGAAGAAAAAATTACCTTTCACTGAGCAGGGAACTAAAACGACGAGTTGAGAAGACGACTCCACCACCTCTTTCAATTCGAACAACCACGAAAATTGAACTATTGAACAAAGATTTTCCAAACCTTTTAGGGGTATTCTCAGGTTTTCAAAATTCGTCCTGTGAACAGTGAGCTAAAAGGGTATTTATAGATCATCTTCTAGGTCGAATATGAGGGGGAAAAACGATGTGGGACTTTGAGAATTTTTTAAAAATCCTTGAGAGGATAAGGATTGTCCACTAGTTAGGTACGAATTCGTACCATTTCTAATGGAAAGTGAATAAAGGTAAAGGGAAATTGGAATGAATATTACCTATGTTTCCTGGCAGATTCAGGTAGACCTGGGGCTCGTGCCTTGCACACAACAACATACGAATTCGAGGGAGAGAATAGTAAATTAAGGCTGCTAATTTGGAAATTAGGAATTTGGAGGTCGTTTTTGCTATTCACATTTTGAGCGTGGTTGGAGTTGTGCGTTGGTGAGGAAGAGGGAAGAGTATGGGTTTAAAGGGGAAATGGGCCAGGAAATTGGGTGTTCCCTTCTATTAAATGGAAAAGCTGAGGTCTAATTAATTTCAAAGGAAATAGGTGTCTTGGTCTTCAAAATGACAAGACGATAAAATTGAGAACGAAATAAATTATGTTTTCAATTAATTATCAAGTTTCTTAACTCCGACAATGTGAAAATAATTGTTTTGACGTAAAAAAGCCTAGTCATAAGAAAGATTAGCTATATAGTCTAATTGACTTTCGAGGGGGAAAATATGCACACTTAGTTAAAACTCCAATTTTTAGTATGATCGTTTTCTAAATATCTATTCAAAAAATGAAAAATATATGAATCTATATATACTTAAATATAACGAGATATAATCCATATAAAAACAACAAAAAATGTCTTTAAAATAATTTAAAAGTATTTTAAGATTTGCGAAAACAATTATTTCAAATTGTTTGAGATTGTAGAAGTTTAAAAATTAATTAAATGTGGAGGGCCAAAATTGGATGTCAACACTTCTTAGTCAACCTAGTTAATGGTGAGGCTATGAATGAAAAGCCTTCCACGAACCTTCTGTAATAACTCGTTAGACCCAAGAAACTTCTGATATTTGTAGCAGAGGTAGGTCTGGGCCATTATTTCACTGCTTCTATCTTCTGTGAATCTACTGAAATTCCTTCACTAGACACAATATGCCCAAGGAAAGCAACTGATTGTAACCAAAACTCGCACTTGTTAAATTTTGCAAATAACTGGCCACTTTTGAGAGTTTGTAGAAAAACTCTCAAATGACTCGCATGTTCTTCCTCATTCGTAGATTAAATGAGTATATCATCAATAATGACGATAACGAACAAGTCCAAGTACTACTTGAACACTCTGTTCATCAAATCCATGAAAGCTGCAGGAGCATTGGTTAGTCCAAATGACATGGCTACAAATTTATAATGACCATACCGAGGTTTGAAGGCTGTCTTCGTAATGTCACTTTCTCTGACTTTAAGCTGATTATAACTCGATCTGAAGTCTATCGTTGAGAAATGACTAGCACCCTGAAGTTGGTCAAACAAATCATCAATCCTGGGGATAGGGTACTTATTCTTGAATGTGACCTTGTTCAACTACCTATAGTCAATGCACATTCTGAGAGAACTGTCTTTCTTCTTTACGAACAACACTGGTGCACCCCATGGCGAAATACTAGGTCTGATGAAGCCCTTCTCTAGAAGATCTTTCAACTACTCTTTCAATTCCTTAAGCTCAGCTGAAGCCATTCTATAAGGAGGAATATAAATAGGTTGGGTATCTGGAATGAGATCAATTCCAAAGTCGATTTTCCTATCGGGAGGGACTCCGAGAAGATCTTCTGGAAACACTTCTAGAAACTCATTAACCACTGGAACTGACTCAATAGTTGGGGTTTCGAAGCCTTAATCCTTAACCCGAACTAGATGATATAGATAAACCTTAAAGATCATTTTTCTAGCCTTAAGGTAAGAAATGAATCGACCCATAGGTGCTAAGTTACTACCCTTCCATTCTAAGATTGGTTTATCTGGAGGCTGAAAATGAACAATCCTTGTTCTACAATCGATTGAGGCATAATATGAATGTAACCAATCCATGCCTAGAATGACATCGAAGTATACCATTTCTAACTCTACAAGATCTGCTGAGGTGACTTTCTGAGAGACTGTGACAGGGCAATTTCTGTATACCCGTCTAGCTATAACTGGGTCACCGACTGGAGTAGAGACTTAGAAAGATTCTTGGAGAGTTTCTGGACTAACACTGAATTGGACTACTATATAAGGAGTTACAAAAGAAAGAGTAGCCCCTAGATCTAATAAAGAATAAACATCGAGATCAAAGACTCGTAACGTACAAGTGACTATATCAGGAGAATCTTCCTGATCCTGGCGAGCCTGAAGAGCATATGGCTTATTTTGACGCTATCCGCCACTTGTACTAGAAGAGTTACGCTGCTAAGTTGGGCGACCTGTTGGTGCTGCTCAAGTTGTAGACTGGGCTCAATTAACATTGCCTCCTAGACCCTGTTTAGAAGGACAATCCCTCAACGTGTGACCAGACTGACCACACCTAAAGTATCTTTCTTTTCTTGGAAGACACTTGCCGGGATGGTTCTTACCACACTTAGGGAAAACTGGGTAGGTTTTGGTGCCTGAAATAATACCTTGAGACTTAGAGCCTGATGCTCCACCCTTCTGATTATTCCAAAACTTGGAGGATGAGACGTAAGATGATGAAGGTAATGGAGTCGAAGACTTCTGGTGAAACTACGAGTAATTTCCACCACCTGATTTCTGTTGAGAATAGTCATAGTTTCTATCCTAGCTTTCTTGCTCTCCTTAGACTGTTCCCTAAGCTTATCACCCTCAACATGCTGAGCATGAGTCATGAGCCTAGAGATGTTCATATTTTCAAGTAACATGGCCTTTCTACACTCTGTTTTCACCAAGTTTGACACTACATATAGAAACTTATTCATCTAAGCCCTGCAATCAACAACCATGTGGGGAGCATACCTGGAGAGCTGGTTAAACTTGATCTTATACTCTTGGACCATCATGTTACTCTGCCTTAAGTTCATAAATTCATGGGCCCTTGCTTCTGTCAACTATATGGGGAAAAACCTGTCCAGAAAGTTTCGCTGAAATAATCCCAAGTAATAGGAGCTGAATCTGTAGCCCTGTTCTCCTTCCACTGAGTATACCAGATATGAGCTCCATCTTTCAGTTGATACGATGCTAACTCAACCCGGTCATTCCCAGTTACCTGTATCACTTCAAAGATCTCCTTGACCTCATCAATGAAGTTTTAGGGATCTTCTCCAACTTGCGATCCTAAGAACTCTGGCGGATTCATCCTAACAAAGTCTCGCACTGTAGCTGCAGCTGACCCAACATTGGCATTTGCCTGAACTGGAACCCGCTGAGTGTTCTGGTTGGCCACACTCTGAACCAACATCTGAATAGTGTTCCTGAATTTTGCATTCGAGACTTCTTGATCAGGGACTAGAGCAACTGCGTTTGCGTTCTTGGCATTCACATTTCTGGCATTTGCTCTACGGGGAGGCATGATCACTGAAACGTAGAACGTCGAGTTAGAATATAATTATATCATATTTTACGCACGATAAGAGTAACAAGAAAATGCAGATTCTTCCTAAAACACTTCGTAGCCTCCTTCTCATTAGATGTGGTGCATTTCACACACATGAAAATGACTCTACTTAGTGCAACTTTTCAGACTTCCTAGGAATTTTAAACCTAGGGCTCTAATACCAAGTTTGTCACTTACTGAGCTACCCTTGAGACGTGGACACAAGACCTAGGATCACAAGTGATTCAAAGCTAACCCTGCTGGCATGACATGACCATACTAAGGATAATAATAACTGATGCGGAAGCTAAATCATAAATAAAACTGATATGATGGGGAAATCCCAGATAATATAATTGAGATAAATGAAAACTGATGAGTTTAATACAAAGAAGCTATTAACTCAATAGTAAGTTGAATCTGACTATGTTTGAAAGTAGACTCTAACTAACTAGAAATGTTGGGACATGCCCCAGCTAAGTCTAGTAAACCTGAAACTAAAGGACTGAAAATACTGAAAGGAAACTCATGACTATTGTCTTTGGAGAATGAGGACTCACCACTGATTCTGCAAAACTGGAGATCAGGAACCGATCTAAGGGTGATCTGGATGTTGAGAACCTGAACCTACATCACAAGAAGATATAGCGCAGAGTATGTGTTAGTACTTGAAAGGTACTTAGCATGCAAGATAAAATAAAGTTATAATAAGAAATAAATGAACAAAGCAAATAAGTAATGATATAATCTGAACATGATATAGATACTGAATACTGAGCTAACTGAATGCAATAACCAATTTATAACATGTTGAGACTGAATACTAAATATACTGATACATGGTCAATGCTATAGAATCTGACTGAACTGTGGGAGCTACTAATAACCGATAATAAAACCACATGAGCTAAATGTGGAGTTCGATGTATTCATCCCATCGAGAGGACCCAATACACCCGGCCTAAGGTGTATAGGCATGCTGGCGTGATCACTAAAATGATTCCCACAGAGGGTACTTACAACCAACATGGCTAGTAGTTCTGGGACTGTTTGGTTAAGCTGAACCTTAGTCCAACTCGGTATTATCCTACTCCCAATGGATTGAGTAATTTACACATTATGACTGAATTTCTGTAAGTTATTGGATAACTCAAATAGAACATGCAAATTGAGGATGCAACAATTAAACTGATATTGATATATTAATAACTGAGGCATGTCTAACTGAATAACTGAAACATCTGACCTAGCATGTGTAATTCAAGAACTAAAGAAATACGTAGCTAAGGTTCTGGAATTCATGCAATAAACTGAATATTAACGTACTAATCTGATTTGAATCATTCTAACAACTAAGAACCTAACAATTCTAACATTCAAGAAACCCTAGGTCTAGTCATAATAAGGGAATCATGAAATTGACTGAAAACTAGGGACCTAATGGGTGAAAGGAACCCACTAGTGAAATCCCACATACCTGGTGACAAATTCCACGGAGAAATCTTTCGATTTCAGAGCTGGAACTGCAGGAAATTTATTGCGTTCTTGAACTTAGGGTTGGTCGCCTCTTTCTCTCCTTTCGCTTCTAATTTTTTATGTTTTTATTAAAGATCTAACTTGGGCAAGTTCTAGTTATGTTTCTAGGCATAAACTGACTAAAAGCACGAAATTTAGAATTAAAATGACGGAATTTAGGTGTCCAACAAATAAGGAAGAGATTGAAATAACCCTTACTTCAACTGCAGACGGACTGACCACAGCCACCTTCCCGAACCGTGAAAGGGACCACGGACCATGAAGTCGGTCGTGATCTGGACTTGGTAACTACTAGCTGAGGGTCTGAGTCCACGAGCCTTACCATGGCCCGTGTGAAGGACCACGGACCGTGAAAGTGTCTGTGGTCTCCACTTGGGCTGTGGTCTGGAGGGACTGGCTAGGGGGCTTACTGGTAAGGTTCCACGGATGCCCCGACGGGCTATGTGAAGGACCACGGAAAGTGAAGGTCCTCGTTGTCCTCACTTAGCCGTGTCGGTCTAAGGGGATGGCTAGGGAAGTTCACTTCCTCGACTCTACGGGCGCAACCACGGCCCATCATCAAGACCACAGACCGTGAATTTGCTCGTGGTATGATGTCTGGGCCCGGTTACTTCCAAGTCAAGACCACGGCCAGGTCTACGAACCATGGACCCTATCACGGTCCGTGAATCCTGTTGTGGTTCACTGCTTCTGGTATATTTCTGAAATGTTTTTTGGGTCTGGTTTTCGAGGTGTTACATAATGCATGTATGTTAAGCTGCAAGCTTGGAGTTGTGACTTTAAACAAGTGTTTAGAATCATCATACGAGGATGAATGATCCCAAGGGGGAAGATATTGTAACACCCCGGAAACTAGTAAGTTGAACTAGTGAGTTCTAGAGCCTTTCGTAAGAGTTTTGGAGTGTGGTATGAGGATTAAAATCACAAAAAAATGATTCCATTACTTAGAATATGGGTTTAAGGGTCAGGGTTTCAAGGTATGACCCCCCAAGTGTCCTTGAGGAGGACCCTTAAAACAGCCCCAAAACTGCAAAATTGCAGGCCACCTACGCTTGGCCACCTATAGGACGTAGGTGGACCCACGCCCCATAGGTGGCGGTTGTAGGTCAAGGCCTGCAAATTCCTAAAAAGTTTAGCCTCCAGTACCCACCTACGACCTGCCAGTATGGGCAGTAGACCCATCCACGTTCCGTGGATGGGTGGGGCATATGTCAAGCAGTTTTTAAGTTTTTAGTTTTAGGTTAGGTATTTGGGGGTTCAATTAGTAATTAATTAGAGGTTAAGTGAGGTCAGTTAGTTAGTTATTTTACCACCTATATATACCTAATATACCCCTAAACTAATTCATGTAACTCATTCATCCAAGAACCCCAAATACTCTCCGAAAATCCTCTCTCTAGAAGTGAAGAAGAAGATGAAAAAGAGAAGAGAAGAGGGCAGATTACTCCATTGATGAGAGCTTTAATAGGGCTATGAATTGAGGTATGTTATCTTAATCATCTATGGGTTCTTCCACCCATAGAGACCCCTAGGTCTTCCCCCAATTGTGATGTCAAAAACCTAATCTAGCTAGGGTTTCCTTCTTACGTTGTGGGTAGGGCTTAGGTATGATTCCAATCTAATGGATAATACCTAATTATGATTGTATTAACATTTAATTGTTATGTTATGATGAATTCATATGATTTCTATGGTAAACCCTAATATAAAATAATAATTGTGATATTTGTTGGTTTATGCCATCAGAGGTGGAATTGAAGGTTCATATGTGATCTTCTTAAATCAATGTCATGTGTAGTAATTGTTCAAGGTTAGGATCATATAATCATGAATTGAACTAGACTTTATTGAATATGATTGATCTTGACTTGTAAAGATGAAATTTAACCTTTATTATCAATTATGACTAGAATCACCTAGTAATGATGAATATGATTAGAATACCTTAAATTTAGGTATGAATGGTGATAACAAGAAGTAAAGCTTTGAGTATAAGGCTTGTAGTCATGAATGTTGATCACTAGGGTTTTAAGAGTAAAGCTAATGTGATGACCTAGATGAGTTAAGGCTTTGAGAGTAAAATATAAATGAGAATGGAAGCTTAAATGGATAGAGTT
This sequence comes from Solanum gracilifrons, assembly GCA_029582605.1. NCBI lineage: Eukaryota > Viridiplantae > Streptophyta > Magnoliopsida > Solanales > Solanaceae > Solanum > Solanum gracilifrons. The sequence goes on along the minus strand of JAJOOH010001115.1, from coordinate 39,267 downwards.
ATGGTGGAGGATCTTTACCAACTTAATCTACCTAATAAAAGCTTGAATATGTGAAGTGATATATTCACATGTGTCATGATGATACAAATGTCTAATGTAGATTTCTAACTATGGTATGTATACATGAATATGATATTGCATGAAAGGTTTTCTCACCTAAAATGAATCTAAGTCCTAGGACTCTAAGATGTGATGAGGTTTGTGGTGATTCCCCTAAATTACCTTTACATGATAGGAATGTGGGGTGAGTTCACTTACTCCTAATTGGTTAAACATGGGGTTTGTGAGGTGATTACCCTATATATATGCGTGATTTTCAAGGCAAGCGGTGATTACCCATTAGCCTTTATATTGATCATGAAGGTGATTACCTATGATCCTTATGTGATTATGTGGAGGCGAATACCTACATTACATAATAAAATGGATATGGAGGCGAATACCTATATCACCTTAAAATGAATATGGAGGCGAATACCTATATTCCTCTAATATTGAACATGGAGGCGAATACCTATGATATATTGATTGTATGACTAGAGGTGAATACCTTTGTCTTTATGATTCCATAATATGTGTGGCTTGAGGTAACTTCCCTAGTCCTTCATGATGAACTAAACATTTATTCCTTGAGGTGACTCCCCATTGCATTTATGAACATGAGCATGATTAGTTTGGATAGTAGTTCTAGATAACTCTCCAATACATGCATGACTAAGCAGTGATTACCCTTGTCATTATGTTGTTAAGAGATGATAAATATGAGTGATGAACCTAAAGTGTCTAGCTTAGCATGGATAGGATTATGGGGTCTTGTTCATGCATGTCACAAGCTTGCCTTAAGGTGACTCATGAGATGTTTGCTCTTATATGATGTATGCTTAGATAGGATTGTGCTATAGTTGCCTTCCTTGACATAATATTATTGACTAAGGTGATAGTTCCCTTGCCTATATGATGTAAGCTAATAGTGAGACCAAAGTAGGGTAAATATGACTATTATGACTACGAAGTTATGGTTAGTGTGAAGGGTAGTATGAGATGCTTTTCATGCATTGCACAAGTGTTCTTTGAGGATACTTAGGAGTATGGTACCCTTATGGTAGCGAAGCTTAAGAGTTGACCATGAATATAGCCTATGGTTAAGATGAGCAAAAAGGGATACTTGGTTTGGGTGGTATTATGGGATGATATTCATGTTTTGCACTTGTATGCTTTTAGAGGTTACTTGAGAATGGTTCTATTATGACTAAGAGTCAATTATGCTTATATGATGCTTATGTTAAAGACTTGGCTTATTATGATTATGACTTATCTCCTATGCTCATTCACTATGTCTTATGTTGACTTATGATTATATGGCTATGACTATATTATCATCTCTTATTATTATGTCTTATGTTGACTAACCATTTGAGATATTTTGATGGTATTGTGCTAGCTATCATACTTGGTACATTTTATACTAACACATACTTTGCGTACATTCTAATCAAATGTAGGGTTTGGGGATTGAGTGCTACTCTTGGAGATAGATTTCTAGAAGTTGCAAGGAGCTGAAGATCTTGGTGAGTCATCTTAGCTTCGAGGACAACACCCATATTTCCTTTATGTCTTTATTTCAGGTTTTGAGACTATTGTATGGGCTGTGTCCGAAGAGTTTATTCTAAAAGTTTTGTAGATGGTTTGAGACAAAGTATAGAAAGGCTTCCGCTTGATTTTATGAAAATGACTTCGATTGTAAAAGTTATAAATTTTTCCCTATTTTCTATTATCTTATGTTATGATATGCTAATGGCTTGTATGAGACCCCTTTTACTATCAAGTACGCCTTGTTACATCTAGGAGGTACCCCTGGGTACTGACAGCAGTGGTAGAGGAAGAGCTAGGGGTAGAGGCCGATGAAGAGTGCCGCCTACTAGAGATGGGGTACCAGTCAAAAATGCTCCCCGAAATGAGGCCCCTCCCGTACATCATAAAGAGATAGAGGAGGATGTTGAGGTTGAAAATGTTGAGGAGTTTGGACAAGAGGAAGAGGTGCAGACTGAGACTACGAGTGTTCCTCTCATAGACCTAGTGTTAGCTCAACAGATCATTTCATTCTTGGAAGGATTGGTTGGTCTTATAGTGCTTTGTTCTTCTGAAGCAACTCAAGCTCCCACCAATCCTCCTATTGTTATCACTATCCCCAAGGTGGGAGGGAATGTAGGTAATGATGCTTTCTTTCGTCCTTTGTTGAGTTCTGTTATGACTGGTAATAAGCATGAAATGTTGACTAAGTTTCTTGAAGCTAAAGCCTCAAGTATTTCTAGGTTCTGAGAGTGAGGATGCTTATGATTTTATCCTAGATTGCTATGAGAGGCTTCATAAGTTGGGAATTTTCCATCTGCATGGGATTGAGTTTTTGACTTTTCAACTTCAAGGTGAGGCTAAGTTGGGACCCAGTTTGATGCTTTTTTTTTTTGAGAAATATGTACCTAGAACTTTGAGGGATCGCAAGAAGGTTGAGTTCATGGCTTTGGAGCAAGGTGGTATATATGTGGTTGCTTATAAGGCCAAGTTCCATGCTTTATCTACATATGCTACTCAATTGGTGACTACTGAGAAGGAGAGGATTCGTTTATTTATTAGGGGATTAAACTCTGAGTTTCAGGTATTATTTGTTCATATGACCTCTGTACGGAGAAACTTTAATAAGGTATTAGACTTTGTGAAGAAAGTGGAGGGGCTGAGGTGAGACGATCAGGCTAAGGCATTGGCAAAAAGGGCCAAGAACTCAAGTAACTTTCAAGGTTCTTACTCCAGGGGGTACGAAATGCCAATGCTTGAAGCCAAGCCAATTGAGTCTGCTATGCCCGCCTCTACAGGTAACTACTCAGGCACTCCATCTCATAATTTGATTCAGGATAGTCAGGGAGTGATGCCTTCAATGGGTGGCAGACCATTTTTTTATCGTACTTGTTATAATTGTGGAGAACCTGGACATATGAGGAGAGATTGTCCCCATGCACGAGTGTTAGATTTCGCGCAATAGTAGATTAGAGTAGTGGTACCCGTGGGAAATAGTAAAAATGTTCGAAGGCATCCACAAGGTGAGATAGGAGGTAATCAGTGAGGTTGTGGGGGTAGAGGAAATGGTAACGCATGCAGAGGTTAAGCAAAGCCAAGCAGGGAAGTTGCTCGTGAATTTTATAGGGCTCAGTGCTACTCCTTTCATGGAAAGAATGAGGCAGAGGCGTCTAATGCGATGATCACATGTGTTATTCTTCTCTGTGATCGGATGGCTAACGTGTTATTTGATCCGGGTTCTACTTATTCATATGTATCTGTGCGATTTGCCTCAGAATTTGCTATGATTTGTGATATACTTGATGCCTTCATCCATGTTTCTACCCCAGTTTGAAAGTCTGTCATAGTCACCCATGTCTATCGTGGTTGTCCTATTTTGTTTATGGGTTTTTTTCGGACTTGGGATGATTTGGTGATACTGGATATGACTGACTTTGATATAGTCTTAGGCATGACTTGGTTGTCCTCCTATTATGTTGTGCTTAATTGTAATACTAAGTCTGTAACTCTAGAAATTTCGGGAAGGGAAAAATTATAGTGGGAAGGGGTGTACAAGCCTAAGCAAGCTAAGATCATATCCTATATTCGGGCTAGAAAATTGGTAGGGCAGGGTTGTTTGGTTTATTTGGCTCATATTAGGGATGTCGAGGTTTAGACCCCATCTATTGAGTCTATCCCTGTGGTGTCAGAATTTAGAGAAGTGTTTCCTAATCACTTGCATGTATGCCTCCGGATAGAGATATGGATTTCTGCATTGAATTAGAACCTGGTACGCGTCCCATTTCTATCCCTCCATATCGCATGGCTCTAGCAGAATTAAGAGAGCTTAAGGCTCAAATCCAAGAGCTTCTTGAGAAGGCATTTATTTGTCCTAGTGCTTCCCCATGGGTGCTCCAGTTTTGTTTGTTAAGAAAAAAAATGGTAGTATGAGAATGTGTATAGATTATCGACAATTGAATAGGAACACTATTCAAAACAAGTACCTTTTACCTTGAATAGATGATCTTTTTGACCAATTGTAGGGTGCATCAGTTTTCTCTAAATTGATCTAAGGTCTGGCTACCATCAGTTAAAATTTAGGCTTGAGGATGTTCCCAAGACGAAGTTTAGAACCCTCTATGGGCACTATGAATTTCTAGTTATGTCCTTTGGTTTGACTAATGCGCCTGCAACTTTCATGAGTTTAATGAATGGGGTATTCAAACCATTTATTGATTCATTCGTTATAGTCTTTATTGATGACATTTTGGTAGATTCAAAAAGTGTGGAAGAGCATGCTGGTGATGTTCGTATTGTTCTGGGTCTTCTTAGGAAACAAAGGTTGTATGCTAAATTTTCTAAATGTGAATTTTGGTTGACTTCAGTTGCATTCTTAGGGCATGTAGTTTCAAAAGAAGGGGTAATGGTAGATCCTCAAAAGATTGAGACAGTTAAGAATTGGGTTCGTCCTAGCTCTGTGATGGAAGTTAGGAGTTTGTGGGGATCGCTAGTTATTATCTTTGATTTGTGAAGAACTTTGCTTCTATTGCCACTCACTTGACTAACTTGATCAAAAAGGAGACACCATTTGAATGGACTGAAAAATTTGAGGAAATCTTTCAAAAACTAAAGACTCTCTTGACCACCGCACATATTCTAGCATTACCAGTTGAAGGTAAGGATTTTATTGTTTATTGTGATGCTTCACATTCTAGTTTGGGTGTTGTGTTGATGTAGGATAAGAATGTTATAGCTTATGCATCACGTTAGTTGAAGGTGCATGAGAGGAATTACACAACACATAATTTAGAGTTGGGAGCGGTAGTATTTGCTCTTAAGATCTGGCGGCATTAGCTCTATGGTGTTAAGTGTGAAGTGTTCACTAAACATCATAGTTTGCAGCATGTGTTCACTCAAAATGATATGAATTTGGGATAGTGAAGGTGGATGGAGTTACTTAAAGATTATGATGTAACCATTCAATACCATCCGGGTAAGGCTAATGTAGTGGCAGACACTTTGAGTCGAAAAGAGGTGAGTATGGGTAGTTTAGCCTGCTTGAGTGTATCCAAGAGATCGTTGGCGAAGAAAATCTAGTCCTTAGAGTCTAAGTTCATGAAGTTGTGTATCTCAGAATAAGGTGGGGTATTAGCTAGTATTGAAGTAAGGGTCACGTTCATTGAGGAGATAAAGGCCAAATAATTTGAGGATGAAAATTTGAATGAACTTAAGAAGAAGGCTGCAATTGGTAAGGCACAAGAGGCCACTCTTGATGTGGAAGGTGTGCTCAATTTTAAAGGAAGAATATGTGTTCCTAGAGTAGATGACTTGATTCAGAAATTGTTGGTAGAATCTCATGGTTCGCGATGTTTTATTCATTCGGTTGTGACCAAGATATACCGAGATTTGTAGCGAATTTATTGGTGGTCGGGCATGAAGAAGGATATAGCAGAGTTTGTGGATAAGTGTCAAAATTGTCAACAAGTGAAGTATGAACATCAAAAGCCTGCTGGTTTGCTTCAAAGAATGCCAATTTCAGAATGGAAGTGGGAAAGGATAGCCATGGATTTTGTGGTTGGTCTTTCCAAGACTTTGGGGAAGTTTGATTCTATTTGGGTAGTGGCTGATAGATTGATTAAGTCAGCCCATTTTATTCCTGTAAGAATACATTATAATGCTGAACAATTGTAAAAAGTTTATGTGAAGGAGATAGTGAGGTTTCATGGGGTGCCCCTTTCTATCATTTCAGATCGTGGTACTTAGTTTACCTCCAAGTTTTGGAGGAAATTGCATGATGAATTGGGCACACAACTCACTTTTAGTACAAATTTTCATCCACAGACGGATGGGCAGTCAGAGAGGATTATTCAAGTGTTAGAAGACATGTTGATGGCATGTGTGATTGATTTTGGAGGACGTTGGGATACGTTTTTACCTTTGTGTGAGTTCTCTTATAATAATAGTTATCACTCCAGCATTGATATGGCACCGTTTGAGGCATTATATGGGATGGGATATAGATCACCCAAAGGATGGTTCGAGGCGGGAGATGTGAAACCTTTGGGGGTTGACTTAGTGAAGGATGCTCAAGATAAAGTCAGGAGTATTCAAGCTAAACTCTTAGCAGCCCAGAGTAGACAAAAGAAGTATGCGAATAATAAGGTAAGGGACATGGCATTTCAAACCGGTGAGAATGTTCTTCTTAAGGTATCACCCATGAAAGGACTGATGAGGTTTGGCAAGAAAGGTACGCTAAGTCCGCGCTACATTGGTCCTTTTGAGGTTCACGAAGGTGTAGGGCCAGCGCTTATAGATTGACTTTACCACCCAACCTATCGGGAGTACATTCGATATTTCATGTGTCCATGTTGAAGATATATCATGGTGACGGAGATTATATGATTAAGTGAGACTCAATTGTGTTAAACAAAAACCTCCAACATAAGGATGAACCGATTGTATTTCTTGATCCTGATGTGCGTAAGCTGAGGACCAAGGAGTTTAAGTCCGTGACAGTTCAATGGAAGCATCGTCTAGTTGAGGAAGCTACTTGGAAAACAGAGAGGAATATGCGAGACAAATATCCCCAATTGTTCATCGATTCAAGTACTACTGCATTCATTCCTTATCCTATTTTTTTCCTATGTTTTGTCACTCTGGGATGAGTGATGGGTAAATTGGTATCTATTGTAACGACTAGGTTCCGTTGTCATAGAAAAGCCAACGGGGAAAAATTTTGGGCCAAAAATCTTTTTCGTACTAACTTGAAATTTCCCAACCTAGTCCAGATTTGGACGAAATCGGAGTCTTTAACGTCTATGGAAATCTGGTAGCAATTAGGTGATCTAATTATGAATTTGATCACATGAGTAGGTAGGTAAGTCGTTAAGGAGCCCGTACCACTTTACAGAATTGAATTTGGGCGAGTAGAACTCCCGAAATTGATCTTATCGTGAATGGGTAATTACTGAGTGTCGTTGGTTGAAAGCGTGTTGTGAAATGGGGATATTGGAATTATTAAAATGGTTCAGTATTTCGTGCAAGCCGCTTTGGTGCTGATTTCTGTCGCCAGGGCGGGGCCGCTATAGCGGGTTGAAAACTGTTGTGGCGGGCCAGACTCGACTTAAAGTCGTAAATAAACCCCAAAAAATGTTTTATTCTACCATTTTCGAATTTTAGAGCTAAGGAACGAACCAGGGCTTTTCTTGACAGTTTTCCACCATTCTTGAGGCTAAAGGTAAGATTTTCACTCCTCGAATCTGTTTTTCGATCCGTAGAATGTAATCTAATGGGTAATTATCGATGGGGGAAGGTTTTGATCTGGAACTTCTGGTGGAAAAGTCTTAAATTGGATAGTGAGATCATGGGTATGATCTATGGTTGGTAGAATTCTTAGTAATCTCGGTAATTAGTGATTGTTTATTAATTCCCGTATTATATTGATTGTTTGTAGACCAAGAACAAGCAGAACGAATCCGAAAAGGGAAGGATCAAGTTTCTTAGGGTTTCAAGCTTGTTTCGAGGTAGGTCATAGTTGTGATTCTCTGAATATGTGATGCATGTTTGTTCTTGTTTCATTATGATACATGTATGTATGCGAATGTTGCATTATTGATCACATTAATACTAAATGAGGATATATGAATGATGAATGACATGAGTCATGACTTGATAGTATGATTATGAGAATGTATTTTGTGATTGTGATTGTGGCTTGTTTAATGGATCGGGTGTTACGTTCCGACACACTAACTTGGATCGGTTGCCACGTTCCGGAGGACCAATGACTTGATGTAACTGTGATGTTTGAGAATCGTGAAATTGTTCGTTGTTCGTAAATGATGATGATATTGCATATGTTTGGTGTATGCATGTTATTATTATGTTGTATTGACTTATATATATTGCACTTAGTTGGATAGCCGCGTGATCCTACCAGCACACTGTGGTTGTGTACTGATACTGCACTTGCTCTTTCTTTGTTGAGTACATGGCATCATCAAGCGGCTATTGGCATACCTCGTTTAGAAGATCAATGATCATTGTTCGAATTCAAGGGTGATGCAGTTCTTCCAGGCTGCCATAAGTTCTCCTTTCATCTATGTCCACATTTCAGACTTAGACTTTTCTGGTTAGTTGATTTGCTCATTAGTTTGGGGTTTTATCCCTTCTTGATTAAACTTTTTGAACTTTACATGTTTTTGTACATTAGCTTTTAGGTTCTAGGTGTAATTCCCGCATTGTTTAGTTGTTAGATATTTTGGAAGTTTATGGGAACTTCAGTCTTTAGCTATTTCACTTGCTTCCATAAGTTAAATACTTTAGTTGCTTGGTTTGGGTTGTAATAGTGGTTCTACCATCGGAGGGTTAGTGTGGGTGCCAATCACAATGGTCTGTGTCGTTTCATTTGTTCTTTGGGTTGGGTTGTTAGAGGCTTTCCCACCCTTTTCATGCTTATTTTGGCCTCATTCAAGGACGAATGTTCCAATGGGGATATATTGTAACACCCCGGATTTCGAGAAATTGCTAAAAAGGGAAAATATGCAAGTCCACGAACCCAAAATGGACCATGGACCCTTCACGAGACCTTAGATGACCTGTTTAGGGACCACAACTCGTCTTGGGCATCGTGAAAGACTTCTTAAGGCAAAAAAGGTGAAGGTCACCTAGACAAGCCACTAAACGGCCTGTGGTGACTTGTATAGTCCGTTTAGTGGTCCGTACAAGTCATCCATTAGATTCTGAGTTTTTGGTCAACTTCAAATGATCATATCTCTCGGCACAAAATGAAATAGGTAGCCCATTACCTATAAAATTAAAAGTATTTGAGTCCTCTTTCCAACGCCACCAAGTTTGCCTAATTTCAAGCCTGGAGTAAAATGTTATGTTCATTTTAGTGAAGCCCTTCCGGGCAAGGCAACATGACGACCCACTGGATAGGACTTGATGCTTTAAACGCTATTGAAGCAGTAGATAGCCTGTGAGACAGGCCTTTTTGGGCATCGTTTCAATTTTAAAAATTGGGGTCGTTTTGGTCTTTCCCCTTATGCATTTCGTACTTAAACTACATAGTTTTAACCCTATCGTAAGCCTAAAATACATAGTTTAACACCAAATTAAGGCCTTACAAAGTTATAATCAACTCTTTTACATTCATTAACACCTCTAGACATTAGAGCAAGGTTCCAAGAGGAGAAAATCTATGGTTCAAACGTTCTTCAATTTTCATAGATTTCGCCAAAGAACTTCTTTCTTCTAGGTATGTAAGTTTATCATAGTGCTGGATTTGTTCCTCCTCATGCCCTACATCTACTTCCAAATAAGTAGAAGAGTAATGTAGGGTTCAATCCTTAGATTTTATTAATCTTTAAATGAGTTGATATTGAGTTCTGAATTCTTGAGTCGTTGATTATTGAATTCCTATTCCTAGTCATTGAATTGTCATACAATGTGAATTGTGATTATTGAGTTGATTGTTCATGACTATATTTCAGTATGAATCGTATTTTGAGTATTCAGAGGATTATTATTGAGAATCTTTTAAACAAAACATTTTTGTTTAAACTGAGTTTTGAGGAAGTAAAGAACAGTTTGAGAATGAGTATAAGGGAACTAAGTGTTTCCCAAATGTTTCATTTTTACATGAATAAAAAAAGTAGACTTTTCAAGAGAAGTTAAAAGTGTTTTCAGAAAGATTAAATACAGAGAAATTACCTCTTAAAGAGACCCATTTTTGATTAATTATCTAAACCCAAATTGTAATTTTACATTAAGTAAAGAGAAACCTTGTTTTTTAAATGAACAATGTGTTCAAAGACAATTTAGATCAGTAACCACTTTTAAGAGGATAGTTTGAGCAATTATCTTATATCGGAGAAAAAAATAATGTTTTTATACATTTGAGCAACAATATATATTATTGGGAGTAGTATTGAACACTGATATGGCGGAGAGTATAGACAACTCATAGCCCCCATAAACCATGTCTTGCCCACATGGATATAAGATCATACTTTTTAGATGAATTCTTAGGGCCTTCGGGCATGGATTAGTTGATCTACTTAGTTGCGGTGTTTTATATCCTGAAATGATATAGGACAGTTATGGCAGCATGGGCAAGACGTTGTATCATGACTTAGCTCATAATTGTGGTTGTCAGTTAGAAAATATCCTAGTATTGTTAAAGTGTATTTTTATATATCACTTATTATGATAAAGTTCAGAGAATGAGAAAGTATTTTGTAAAGTTAAATTGTTTCATTCCTTCAATTCTTTACATTCAGTTTTGTTTATATTTTACTTATTGCAGTCCTTTTTTCAGTTAATTTGCCTATATTACATGCTCGTGCATTCAAATTTACTGATGTCATTTGACCTACATCTTTTATGATGCAGATACATGTGTTTAGAATCATCAAGAAACACTTAATTGAGATCATTTGACACTGCAGTTAATTAGCTTAAGTGAGCTCTCTTGCATTCTAGAGGATTTCCTTTTTTCGTTTCAGCTTAGTCCTTTTAGGGTGTGGTGGGTCTTGTCCCAACACCCATATTGAACTATATAGGCTTCATAGATCGTTAGAGTTGAACAATCTCTCAGTATTTTTCCTTATTTTGAGATGTTTTGAAAAGTGTTATTATTATTGCAATTAAGTATTTCCAGACAACTTGAGTTAAGTATTTGCATGAGTTTGAATGTTCTAAATTTTATTTCTAAGCTTGTTATCGCTTGAGTAAATCTTCTGCTAAGTAGTTAGCCAGGACAAGGGTTCTCTTGGGGGACCAAATATGGTTCTCGAGTGCCAGCCACGTCCAGGGTGTAGGTTGGGGGCTTGACAAAGTCCATATGGCATCTCACTTAAATATGATTGGCCAAAGGGAATTATTTTCCTATCACAACTCCTTTATTCTAAAAATATAAATAGGGGTTCTCATAATTTAGAAAATGAACCAAGAATATTAACAAGAAACTAGATAAAGCTCATGCATCTAAAGCCGCAAATTTCTCCAGGAACTACAAGTTCAAGAATTCAAGGTTCTAGAACAAGCTCGAAGCCCTTGAATTAAAGTAAAAGTAAAGATCAACATACAGTTCAAGTTCAAGTTTATCAAAGATTCAAGAACAAGCTCCAAAGCCCTTGAATCCAAGGTTAAGTTAAAGATCATCAAATTCAAGTCCATATCAAGTTCGTCAAATCCATAAATCAAGATCAAGACTACAAGATTCAATTTCAAGCTCAAAGCCATTTAATTCTACTTAAAGTCAAGGTCAACATAAAGTTCAAGTTTATCGAACATTCAATAACAAACTCCAAAGTCCTTGAATCTAAGATCAACATCATCAACTTCAAGTTCATAAAATCTACAAATCAAGATCAAGACTACAAAATTCAAGATCAAGCTCGAAGCCGTTGAATTCAAGTATAACGTCAAGATCAAGCTCAAGTTCAAATTCATCAATGATTGAAGAGCAAGGTTCAAAGGCCCTTTAATCTAAGATTAAGTCCAAGAACAAGAACAAAATTCAAGGTCAAGCTTAAAAGCTCTTGAATTATTTTTGGAAAGACAAATCAGAGGAATAATGGAGATTGTAACACTCACAGTTTGAAATCAGTAAATACGATTATTGCGATAGTTTTCCGTTCTAGATTATTGTTTTCTTGACGCGAATTTTATCGTTTACGAATTTTGGCATGCCTAGTGCCATAATTTTTACACAATAAAATTCATGTCGGGTTCACCAAATTTGTTTGAATCAAATTTTAAACATATGGAAAATAAATCACCATAAATAAAATTTGAAGAACCAAGAATATTTTATTGATAAATCAATATGGGTATAATTTTATACCTCCCTTGATTCTACTGTTGTAAGATTTATCCATGATTTGAGGGCCGTTAGTGGCATATTTCTTGAACTAGGATTATTTAGGGTTAGCCTCTTTATGAATATTCCATGAATTTACAAAATATTTTAGATGCCTTTTCAAGAAAATATATTACCCTTTATATAAGAATGAACTAGGGTTTAGGGATGAGTAGCCTCCAATAATCTTAGTTGGAAGGATGAAACAAAACGCAACTAAACTAACCTCAATTAGAGGTAACAATATTCAAACAATTTTTCGGTACTAAAAGAAAACCGTAAACTCAATCGTATTCATGTAAAATAAACAAGATAGAAACAAGATCCATATGTGATTAAGTACTACAATAGACAACTTTAATGCATCAAGTAGGAAATGATTAGTTTGTGTCCAAATACATTAGCACTAAAATTGGGAATAATTAATATCATTCTTTCATCGCAAGTTCATCGGGAGAGCACTAAAATTGGGAATAATTAATATCATTCTTTCATCGCAAGTGCATCGGGAGAGCATTAGCGATCAACAACTTAAATGAATATTAATATCTAAAGGACTTTATTAATATCACTCTTTCATCACAAGTACATCAGACGACCACAACTCCAAAGTCAATTATTTGAACAAAGAAAATTGGTGATTTGAAGCTCTGCCTTGTATAGATGGCAAGTTTGGATCATCAATGATAACATTAATAACATTCTCAATATGCATAGCAGGGTAGACCTTAGTGGTTCTATGGTTATAAAAGCACCCTCACTTTCTGTATAGGTGTGTCCCTTGATTTTTTCAATCGGTGTATGTTTCAAATGTAAAATAAGACGACCTATTATGTTCGAGAGTATAAGAATAATAGCTAGGTAGAAAATTTCTATTTCAAGGAGAGACCAAAAGATCGGTAGGTTGAACATCAAATCAATAACCTAATACTTAACTTAAAAGAATCAAAACCATGTGGTGTTCGGGCAAGCTTGACAAAAGAGAAGAAATTATCTAAATTGAAGATGCCTAGATGTCCAACAAATTATGTAAAACATTAGTATACTTGACCACCCAATTGGCCGGTTCTATGATTATGCAATTTTTGTTTTTCCGAAGTCTCAATTAACTGGAGAAATCAATGCTTTTTACTTTGCTGTCTTAAACCAAGACTAACGACATAATAAGGAATTCTTTAGCCTTCCCACAGGACCAAAGCAACAAAAGTTAGTTAAACATTAAACCTACCTTCAACTTCAATGTAAAAGAAAAAAATACGTTGAACTTAAATTGAATAATCAAGAAAAGTATATTAGGAAAAGAAATGGAGTTAAATAAAACTACAGTTCATTTAAAATGAGTTCAAACCTTAAATTTGGCAACTTGCAAACATTAAAATGGTTATGAAAGTTTAACATTCAATCACAATGCAAAAAGGATGGGCTTCGGGCACAAGAAAGCCTCGAAGAGTAATTAGCAAATGATTAGCGGGACTCGAAGGCACAAAATTCTTGAAAACATAATTGCAAGGGGTTAAAACATAACTAAAAATATCTGGGGTATGTTTAATCTCATCATCTAAGATACCCAGAAAGTCATCGCTCTCGAAGCCATCCTCTTCATTTCTAGATAGAGCATGCTCAAGGGCTTCTCTCACAACATTGAGCATAAGCCATCAACTGCGACAAAAACACACATGAAATTAGAGATCCTTGAAGGTGAAGGAAATTTTTTTGTTCCGGGGTCAGACCTGAATTTTTTTAGCGAATAACGAGAATGCAACAGACATTACAAGAGTGTGTTCTTCCTATGCTAAATTATAGTTGCAAACGAGTAGAAAAGAATGGTTGTTCTATCGATGGAAATGATTTTCAGTGAAACTCATACTTTTGATGAGAGCATATCAGTGCTTGCACAAAAATTTGAAACACAAGACTCATTCCATAGGCAACCTTAATAGATTATCATTATAGATCTTTTGGTAAAGGATGACGATTATTTAAATCCATATGTCATAACGTGTTTAGTCATCAGGTCCAATCTTCTCTTGTAATCAGATCTGATGTCTTAACGCTCCCAGATGTTTTGATAATCTCCTCACAAATGCAGGGACCCGGTCCTCTGAAGAGTGTGCTCATCTAGGACTAAGTGCTATACAGCTGGAAAGCTGTCGCGTTAGAATTTGGTGAGGTTGTCAGTGTACCACACCAATCAAAATGGACGTGGTTGTTTGTCCAACGATTAATACTTCTTTATTATTGATATATTCTACATCACAAACAACAAATCACTCATTCATTCAAAGAGAGAATATTAAAGCTTCAACAAACAGCAAGGGACCTCATATACTAACGATTTGCTTTCTGAACCGGTTGTTATTTTGATTGCTTGTATTTGTGCTTATATTGTAGGATTTGTTTCACTTGTGATAGAAACGTTTCAAAATTTGGGTGAATCACTGTAAGAACTTAGTTGAAGGAAACTTTGTGTCTTACGATAAAAGTCTATATTAATCGGTGTGGGTTAGTATAGTGGGTAATAAAGGCATTGATTTGGCTCGTTTGAGTAGTTGTTGTATTACTCAAAATAGAGATTAGGAGGTTATTCTCTTGTGTGGTTTTAAACTTTGTTTGACTTTTTCTTAAGAAGATAAGTAAAACCAGTTTGAAAATCCTGTGTTAGACAGGTTGTGGTTTTACTCCCTTAAGCAAGGAGGTTTCCATGAAAAGTTGTGTGTACTATCTTTACTTTTAGTATCATCATTTATTTGTCTTAACTGTGTCAAGGACCTAGTCCTATCGCAGCTAGTGGACGCATACATTCCAATAAGTTGTATGAGAGTTTGACTTTTCTATGTGGCTAACACCAAGAAAAGAAAAGATCCTGAAGGATTGGCTGCTCCACTGAGCCAGGAAGAAGGCCAGTCCACCACTAAACCACCTCTCTTCAATGGAAAATTTTATGGATGATGGAAGACACGCATGCATGACCACATCAATGCTAAAGACACTGAGCTATGGGATGTGATTCTTGACAGACCATACATTCCTACCAAAGATGTAGTGGAAGGAGAACTCACCAAAGTGATTCCGAAAACTAGAAGGAAATACAATGAAGCTGATAGGAAAAGGATTGAAAAGAACTATAAAGCAAACAAGATGTTGGTATGTGGGATCGGTCTAGATGAGTACAGTAGAATCTCTACGTGTGAGACGACCAAAGAAATATGGGACTGTCTCAAAACATTATATGAAGGAATGACCCAAGTAAAGGAGTCCAAAGTAGATATGCTAACAACTCAATATAAGAATTTCAGTATGAAGGAAGGTGAAACCATTCACGAGATGCATACAAGGTTCACTTCTATTACCAAAGAACTAAGATGTCTTGGTAAGTCTATTTACTTAAGAAAAGAAGTTCAAAGTCTCAGGGTACTTCCCAAGTCATTGGAGAGGAAAGTGAATGCTATCACTGAAGCAAGATATCTGAAGGTACTCACCATGGGTGATTTAATTGGAAACCTTCAAACCTACGAGCTGAACAGGCAACAGGGGTCAACTGTGAAGGAAGGAAGGAGAAATCAGTAGACTTAAAGATGTCTCTGAACGATGGGTCAGAAGAGGAGAATGAGATGGCATACCTCACAAAAAGGTTCCAGAAGATAATAAAAAATCATTGAAGGTTTCAAAAGAAAGGTTCCACCAGCATAGCAGAAAATGTAAATGATCTTTGTCAAAAATGTGGGAAGCCTGGTCATTTTATGAGGGACTGTCAAAGCTAGAAGCAGGAAACATAGAACCTCAAACCTCGAAGAAGGGACCAGGTTCCAGACCATGCCAGAAGAAAAGCTAACACTGTTTAAGTAGTGAAGAAAGCATTTGAAGTCTGGGAAAATGGATCCAGTGAATCAGAGGAAGAAGAGGACATTCATGAAGCTGTTTCAATAATGGTTGTCAAAGATGATGAAACTGTGTTCAACTCCATTTTCTCACTAATGGAAAAATCGGACGATGAAGAAAATCAAGATGAGGTAACCTTATTTGATCTCAAAATTGATCTAGGTACTTTATCCATTAAAAGTTTAAGAAAACTTGTTGCAG
Organism: Solanum gracilifrons; assembly: GCA_029582605.1. Lineage (NCBI taxonomy): Eukaryota > Viridiplantae > Streptophyta > Magnoliopsida > Solanales > Solanaceae > Solanum > Solanum gracilifrons. Next base: position 23,273 of record JAJOOH010001115.1, on the reverse strand, counting down.
TACAAATTGACTTAGTAGATGAATTAACCACTGAGAATATGATGATAAGTGAAAAACTGAGTCTGTGTGAGGATGAAAATGCAGCCCTTAACTCTCAAATGTCTGAAATAAGTGTTAGGATAAGTATTATAGAAACTAAGATCATGCAGCCCAACGAGGAACCTGGTACCTCTGAGGGTGGGAAACGGAAACTCAGTAGCTTTGAGGCCGAATTAGAAGAGAAGTTAAAGGGATCTGAGTTTAAATTAGTTGCTTCTCTTGAAAAGAATTCTCAACTGATGAAAGACCTTAGTAAGATCAAAGAAGAGCTAAAACATTCCCTGAAATTGACTGATTCATCTAAGATCCTTTCAAACATAGCTAATCAGAAGTTCAACAGCAAAAAAGGCTTAGGTCGTAGACAGATAGAACCCTCCTACAATCCTCACAGTAAATATGTCTCTATTTCTGACAATCTTATGTGTACCCGTTGTGGAAGAAATGGTCATTTGAAGGAAAAATGTAAGTCTCTGAAAAAAGTAAAAGAAAGGCAGCAGAACTTTCTGAAGTCGAGAAAAGGAAGTGTAGAAAAGAAAAAGGTACCTGGTCCCAGATACAATTTTAGCAAGAACACTTTGCGCCCATGGGCAGGAAGGTTTCTTATTAAACTTTTGATAGTTCTTGGGAACTCCATCTCAGGTCGGTTCCTAAGTCTAATAAGTGATTCTTTTGTAGAAGAGAGGAAGGAGTGAGAGCTTGTACATGGACAGTGGATTCTCAAGGCACATGACTGGAGACACTCAAAACTTCCTCTTTTTGAAGCACTCTAGGGCGGTGGTGTGTTGATATACCGTGAGTTTACGGTATTTTTAATACACTTCACTTAAGAGTTGTATGTGTCTAGACCAATTTTTTATTGGTATTAATGTGTGTTTATCATGATTGCAGGAAATAATTTCGGACGTAAAAGTAGAGAGACACAGTTGAAGAATTGTGCAGAATAGGGCATCTACGGACGTGACCTACGGACCGTAGGTGCAGTCACGTTCCGTAGGTGGTAGGTGTAGATGGACAGGCAAGGCTTGAAGGAAAATTAGGGAATTCTTGACGAAGTGTAGAACCACGATTACGAATAACGAACCATAGTTCAACCTACGGGTCGTTCTGCAGCTCAGTCAAATGATTCAGAGAAGGGAGTTCTAGTACCTGATTTCAAAAGTTTAAGTATGGAGCTACGGAGGACGATCTACGGACTGTGGATCAAACCACGGTTCATCCTGCTGATCCGTCGATTTTTACTAAGAGTTGGAGATTTTGAGTTTTGGAAAGTTGCCTAATTCCCAAACCACGGAAGGGACCTACAGACCGTAGGTCAGTCCACGGTCGATAGGTCAGTGTCATAGATCAAAACCGCATCCAGAAACTTTGTTTCCTTATTTCGTTTCCTTTTTATTTGGGACATGTTTTTCTATATATAGGGCATGTAAAACTCATTTTTGGTGGCTTAAATACTATTACTTTAGTTCTAGTTTTTGGCTTTGGAGATTAACTTGCAACTCTAGCAATTCTTGATTTCCAATGTTCGTTTTGAAGATTTGAACTTTGTAATTCAAGTTGGTTTTTAAATATCTTCTTCTCTTTACGTAGTTCATGAATTCTTCTTCTACAAATATGAATTGTGTTCTTGCTACTATGGGTGACTAAACCCACAACTAGGGTTGTGGGAACCATGAGCGATTAACAAAGTATGAATAGTAACTAAGTAATTCTTGAATACTGTTATTGCATGCATTGATATTTTTTTTGCTTAGAAGTCTTTTTAGCGGTTGCAAATGTTAGAACTCACATTGTTGCTACTTGCTTAACCAAAGAGGTAGTTAATAAGAAAAGAATTAGCAACATAGATTTAGTGGGATACTATCTAATAATCTAATGTAAATTGGTCCGAGGATGAAAACTAAGCCATACATTGATGTTATCTCTAATATGAGGTAAAGGTAAGGGTTAGTAAATTATACATACGTAGCCGGACCAAGGTGCGAGGTGAAATTCTCTATTTACCGGACCAAGGATTTAGAGATACATAACTTATCACTTTGCATGTAATACACTAGGAAATAATTACTATTACTAGGATTACTGCGTTATGAGCTTATGGGAACACGTACACCCTAGTTTCTCTCTCTCATTGATAACAACAAAGTTTGAATCTTGCTCACTTGTTCTCTAAACTACAATCAGTTATTTGTTAGATAAACCCCGTCCCACCCTTTACTTACCTGTCTCGGAAATAAGTTGACTAAACGAATATAATCGTAAGTTAAGTTTAAGTCTAAATCATATTCCTTGTGCGATCAACCCCAACTTACTAGTTGGGTTCTTTGTTTGACAACGATCACTTATACTTTTTTATGGAGGTGTAATTTGAGCATATCATGTGTTGTTTGGTGATGGGAAGAATGGTTTCATTCTCAGAATTGGGAAAATAGGAAGATCTGCAGACAATTCTATAGACAATGTTCATTATGTGAATGGTTTGAAATACAATCTCCTAAGTGTATCTCAAATTTGCGATAAGGGAAATGAAGTTAAATTCTTGTCTGACAGGTGCCTAGTTACTAACTGTGTAACTAACAAAGTTGTTATGTCTGCCAAAAGAGTAACAAATATGTATGTTGAAGATCTTGACACAATAGAAAGGGACAACCTTACATGTCTAACAACTCAGAATGACAATGCAAATCTATGGCATAGACGATTGGGACATCTGAGCTCATCCTTGTTGAACAAGCTTGTTGCAGGGGACCTGATCCGCGGACTGCCTAAATTGAAGTTTGCGACAACAAAGTCTGCGAGGCCTGTGTAAGGAGGAAATAAACGAGATCATATTTCAAACCCAAGAAAGGTGTGAGCACAACCAGTCCACTAGAACTTCTCCCTATGGATCTATGTGGACCTGTACAAATTCAAAGCAGAGGAGGCAAGAAGTACATTCTAGTAATTGTTGATGATTTCTCAAGGTTCACCTGGAACATGTTTTTGCTGACAAATGATGAGACAACTGGATTGTTGACCATATTGTCCAAATCAATTCATCTAAAGACCAACTATAAGATTGCAAGAATTAGATCATACCACGGTACAGAGTTTGAAAACACTCAGATTGAAGGCTTCTGTGTTGAAAATGGAATTCATCACAACTTTTCTGCACCAAGAACTCCTCAGTAAAATGGGGTTGTGGTGAGGAAGAACATGAACTTGGTGGATATTGCTAGAACCATGTTGATTTACTCAGAACTTGCAATGAACTTTTGGGCTGAAGCAGTCAAGACAGCTTTCTATGTTACAAACAGATGTCTCATCAGGGCAGTGATCAAGAAAACCCCGTATGAGCTGATGAATGACAGAAAACCTTCAATTGCTCATCTGAAGCCTTTGGGTTGTAAATGCTTCATATTGAACAATGGAAAGGATGATTTTGGGAAGTTTGGTACGAGGAGTGATGAAGGGGTGTTTGCTGGGTATTTCTTTACCAGCAAGGCATACAAATTTTTGAATAAAAGAACTTTGTGTATTGAAGAAAGAATTCATGTGATTTTTGATTAATCCGATGATAAGAGCAAAGATGAATAAAATGAAAACATTGAATTGGAGGAACTGATGAAGGGTCAACATGACAAGGTAATCCAAACTCCTAGAAGTGAGCAGATTTCAAAGGATGGAAAGGTTCAGAACTCACAGAGGAACCTGGTCACTCCGGTGCAGCTCATGAGGGAGATGTTCAGAACAAAGAGCCTGAAGAAGATGAATCTAGTGATGATATTTAAGAAGAGATAACTAGAAAGTCCGGATGGAAACATCAATCTTATCATCCTCTGGACAATCCTGTTTCTCCACTAGAATCTAGAATACAATCTAGATCTAAAACAAGAAATCTAGTTGCATATTATGCCGTCATATCCACCATTGAAACCAAGAACATCAAGGAAGCTTTAAAAGATGTTGATTGGGTGACATCAATGCAGGAAAAACTTCATCAGTTTGAGAAAAGCAAGGTATGGCACTTCGTCCCCAGACCTCTCAACATAACCATTATTGGGACTAGATGGGTCTTAAGAAACAAACTTGATGAGCATGGAGTCATAACCAGAAACAAGTCAAGACTAGTGGTACAAGGATATAATCAAGAGGAAGGGATTGACTATGATGAGACCTTTGCTCCTATAGCCAGAATGGAAGCCATCAGAATTTTAATACCATTTGTTTCCTACATGGAGTTCAAACTGTTTCAAATGGATGTTAAAATTGTCTTTCGGAATGGGTATCTGAAGGAGGAGGTGTATGTTAAGCAACCTCTAGGTTTTGAAGATGGAAATTTGCAAAACCATGTGTTGAAGCTGGACAAAGCTCTGTATTGTCTAAATCAATCTCCCAGAGCTTGGTATGAGCGCCTGTCCAAATTCCTTTGGGTAAATGGTTTTAGGAGAGGTAAAATTCATAATACTTTGTTCTTAAAGTCCAGAAGTAAGGAGTTGTTGATTGTGCATGTATATGTAAATTACATTATATTTGGAGCTACCTCAGATTCACTGTACAAAGAGTTTACAAACTTGATGAGTAGTATATTTGAAATGAGCATGATGGAGGAGCTTACATTCTTCTTGGGGCTTCAAATCAAACAGTACCCTCAGGGTACATCAATATGCCAAGATAATTACATAAAATAATTTCTCAAAAAGACCAGCATGCTTAAGGCGAAATTTCTTGACACACCTATGAGCACAAGTGTAAAACTTAATATGGATGAAGAAGGGATTGATGTGAATCGGACCATGTACATGGAAATCATCGGATCACTTCTCTATCTCACTGCAATCAGGCTAGACATAGATTTTAGTATAGAAATGTGTGCCACGTTCCAAGCAGCACCCAATGAATTACACTTGAAGGAAGACAAGCGAATACTGAGATACTTGAAGGGAATATAGACCTGGTCCTCTTCTACCCCTGTGGTGACTCCTTTGATCTAATTAGTTATGTTGTTGCTAACTATGTAGGTTTTCTTGTTGGTCGAAAAAGCACTCCAAACATCGAACATTTCTTAGGATCATCACTAATTTCATGGGGCACCAAGAAGCAAAGTTTAGTAGCTTTATCTACTACAAAATAAGAATATGTAGTTGTTGCATCATGGTGTGCTCATTGTGGATCAAGCAGCAACTCGAAAACTTTGGTGTTCTCACAAACACTATTCCTCTAATATGCAACAATACACGTGTAATGAACATGGCCAAAAATCATGTTCAGCATAAGATGACCAAACACATAGATATGAGATACTGTTTTCTCAGGGACAAAGTTGAGAAGAACAATGTGGTGATGAGGTACTACAGAACTGAAGATCAAGTGGTTGATATCTTCACCAAGGCATTGAGCAAGAAGAACTTCATCAAAAATAGACTGAAGGTGGGGATGCACAAGATCACCTGATCCATAATAAGTTTACATGAAACCTTCATTTTGATTATGTTAGGGACAGTAGGTATCTATACTAGTTGTATTTCTTAGAGACTATGAATTCATGTCTGGTACTTTACTACAGGTACACACTTATGGAATGTTGGCTAAATGGAAGATCTAATCATACAGGCAAGGCTATCTCTATAGAGGGAACTAGTCCTCTAAAAGGTTAGAATCACTTTTTGCTACACAGTTTTCTGTCAACGGTCACTGCAACGAGTCTTCTTCCCATTTATGGTGTCAATTTTAGACGTCTCTTCATTTTAAATCAAAAATTCGCTACTGTTCAGGGACCTGATACCCTATTAAATACATCTTCTTGAGAGAATTCAAACATCCAAATTCTTCATATTCTCCATTGAATTCTATCATAGTTTCTCCAAGTCTTCATTCTCTTCGAAACAAATGTCTAACACCTCTTCTCCGTTGAAACTCCCTGTTTCCCAATAAGTTCAAACTCCCAGTTCATTCAACTTCTCAATTCCTCCCCCTGAAGAATCTCCATCCACGCCAGTAAGTGGGGTGGGTGAAACTGTTGAATCTATCACACCCCAAACTGATGTAGTGGCGTCTCTTATACTTAACTCTGAGGAAATCCAGCCTTGTTCTCCAACTTTAGTTCTATCCGGTAATGAGTCCAAAAATTCTAAGGCCCAGTCAGTTGTGAAGCCCACTACTGCAACACCCACTGAAGATTTAGAAATTGTGTCTAGGGTTGTGTCATCTACCATGTTTGAGCGTCTATTCGAAGCGGATTTTCCTGATGGCAAGGGTCCAGAGTCCAATATTTTAGCAGCAGCAGAGGAATTGGTGGTCGTACAAAGTTTGGCCTCTCTAAGATGAGACGTTCAACCAACTATGTTGGAACAAGAGTTGAGGTTGCTGGAACAGGTCCCTCACAAAGCTCAACTTGTGTTTGAAAAAACTCCTAAATCATTTGATGTTGATTGTGAGGAAGAGGAGGAAGAACAAACTCCTTTTGTGTGGTGTAGAAAATGGGGTTGGAGGTGCTAATGCCTCGACTATGGCTGTCCCAGATCTAAAAGCACTTGATGTTGTACCTGAGACTAAACTCGACAATGAGCCTACTAAGTCTGAAAGAAAAAGAGAAAGAAAGGGCAAGGAAAAGATGGTAGAGCATCACACAAAAGGAAACAAGAGACAATATGCAACCAGATGAGATGTTCAAAAGATGATGGGAAGTGCCATAGTGGCAAATGAAATCCAAACACAAAGAAACTAGAAATGAAGAAGGGATGGTCATGTGCCTGTTGAGGAACCTGTCGTAATACCTCTACATATAGGGTCAACTGAGACTGAATCTGATGACATTGTTAGAGCTGTGGCTAAAAGAAAGGAGGAAGCAGAGGTTGAATAGGTCAAAGCTAAAGGGGGTCATAAGTAATTGAATAAATCTACGGTGAAGAAGGACAATGTGATTAAAAGGGCTACTGTGAAACCAAAACCCTTCAAGGGACCAGGTCCTCTTGTTCAAAAATCAGTGGAGAAAATGTGATTACCAGGGAAGAGAGTGCATTGCAGAAATGAAGAAACAAAAGGTGCGGAATGGGAGAGTATTCGATCCAAAAATTCTCACATAGTTTGGTATGTCTACTCTCTTTCATTTTGTTTCTCTACAAAGTTGGGATCACTTGTTTGAAGCTCCAGCATCTTACTTGCATGAACGAGAGGTGCGTGAATTCTATTCCAAGATGGAGCTTCTAAGTGATGGGGAATTATGACAACAGTTAAAAAGGTCAAAATCTCTCCGAATGAATAAATCTTGGGGATCATTTTGAGTGTACCTGTGAAAGAGATCTGGTCCATTGAAGGCTGCAAAACCACTAGTGAGTTTGCCCAACAGGCCACCAAGCGTGGGGACATCAAACATGCAAGCCTGCCTAAGAAATTCCTTAGAGGAGAGTACCTGTTGATGTTTGAATTTATCAGCAAGGTCTTGGTACCAAGGACTGAGGAGAGAACTGTAGAATCTGCTGCTAATTTGTTTCTTATGGAAAAATTGATGAACTTGAGGCCATTAATCTTCCTGCAATCATGCTTGAACACATGTAGTGGGTGATGACTTGGAAGACTACCAAACATGGCATCCCTTATGGATATATGTTACACTATGTGTTCAAACACTTTGAAGTGCCTCTTGGAAAAGGAGTACCTAGTACTGTTAAGCAGATGTTTTCTGCTGCAATCCTTTTGGAATATGAATATGTTGAGGGTAAGGTGACGGGTAGATTCCATATGTCCTATCTTCTTGAGCAACAAGAATCTCTACGATGCGAGTTGACTGATCTTATAATAACTCTAAATGCCAAGGAGGGAGAGATTGCACAACTGAAATCTCAGATGCAGCAAACTATTTCCAAGGGACCTCGTACCAGTTCAGTGGATAAGGAGGAAGTAGAAAGGTTGAGAGCTGAGAATGCGCAGGTGTTGAAGACAAATGCCTCACTCAGTGAGGAGGTCCAAGATCTTAACAAGCAAATCATTCAAGCTCATGTATGCAAATGGACGTGATTTTGCTGATGACATCCCTCTCTCCCCTTCCCCCTCCATCCCAAATATTTTATGTCTCCCTGTCCTCCAGTCTTTCCATCTTACTCTAGTGGAAAACTGTACTGGTTTAACTGACTTATGTGGTCAGGTAAGTGATCTAATGCTATTATCTCTGTTACCCTATCTCATATGCTTTTCTCTTCTCTATTTTTGATTACTTGTGCATGTACTATATGGCCCATGCATGGCCCTTAATTCCTAACGGGTTACATGCAGCTTGCATATATTTACTGTTATTCCTTTTCAATGCTGTCAAAAGATGGAATTAATTGTAAACTGTTGTGAAATTAGAGTTTAGTGACAATGGGAACTACAAAAGAAAGGGGGCACTGAAACAGAGGGAATACTAATTGATAAAAGGACCTAATACTTTTTGAGGAATACTAGTTGATAAGGGGAACTAATGCAATTTTTGAATGAATGTTTAAACTTATGTGAGGCCTCTTGTAGGTTGTTTGGCATCATCAAAAAGGGGTAAAATGATAAGTCTTAATGCTCCCAGATGTTTTGATGATCTCCTCACAAATGCAGGGACTCGGTTCTCTGTAGAGTGTGCTCATCAAGGGCTATGTGCTAGACAGCTGGAAAGTTGTCACTTCAGAGGTTGATGAGGTCGTCAGTGTACCACACCAATTAGAATGGACGAGATTGTTTGTCTAACAGTTAATACTTCTTTATGATTGATATATTCTACATCACAACCAATAAATCACTCATTCATTCAAAGAGATAATATTCAATCTTCAACAAACAGTAAGAGACCTCATAGACTGACGATTTGCTTCCTGAACCGACTGCTATTTTGATTGCTTGTATTTGTGCTTATATTGTAGGATTCGTTTCACTTGTGATAGAAATGTTTCAAAACTTGGGTGAATCACTGTAAGAACTTAGTTGAAGGCAACTTTGTGTCTTACGATAAAAGTCTATATTAATCAGTGTGGGTTAGTATAGTGGTCAATGCAGACACTGCTTTGGCTCATTTGAGTAGTTTTTGTATTACTCATAATAGAGATTAGGAGGTAAATCTCTTGTGTGTTTGTAAACTGTGTTTTACTTTTAATTGAGAAGATTAATAAAAACATTTTGAAAATCCTGTGAGTCATGTCATGGTTTTACTCCCTTGAGCAATGAGGTGTCCTCGTAAAGTTGCGTGTGCTATCTTTACGTTCAGTATCGTCTATTGTTTGTCTTAATTGTGTCAAAGACCTGGTCCTATCGTAGCTAGTGGATTCATACATTCCAACAAGATCCATATATGATATATCATCTCTTGTTATTAGATCCATCTAGGATATTTTGTGCAAAGAGTGGTCATATTGATAATTTTTAAGGGGAAATTGATGCACTATATGTCCTTGTGATATTAAATTGTAATGATAATGAGTACTAAGAGAGTGCTATTTATTTTGATCCTTAGTCAATATGGAGCTACCGTTATCCACCACCAACAGTTTCGTAAAAGAGAAATTTGATGTCACGGTCTTTGATTTTCTTTGCATGTTTTGTCTTTCTTCATAATTTTTTTTCCTTTTATTTTAGCATTATTAGCGCTCCTAGAACTAATAACTCTGTGAGAAAAGGTAAAAAAAGGTTTATGAAGAGAGAGACAACATGAATAGAACATCAGGGTCTGCAACATCAAATTTCTCTTTTATGAAATTGCCAATGAAGGATGAAGATAGCTCAATATTGAATGATGAACTAATTGAAAAATAGTTCGGTAGTACTCATGATCAGTACAATTTATCATCTCATGGAGAATGGTGCAGCAATTTCCTGTAAGAAGTTATCAGTATAACAACTCTTTGCAAGAAAATCCTATTTGGATTTGATGACAAGAAAAAATATATCGAATTTGGATGTTATAACAAGAGAAGATATATTAGACATTATGAGAAATGGAGTTAAATTATCGTCGTCCTTTACTAGTTTAGTAGTTGATATTCTATTGAGGTTTCATGTGGAAACACTCTTGCATATCAAATGTGTGTGCAGTCATTGGTATGCTCTCATCTAAAGTAAAAATTTCATAGGTAAGCATTTTCATCTCGAGAACAGTTGTGCTCGCCTCCTAGTTTGCAACTTAAAAGTAGAAGAGGAAGGGCACACCCTCGTAACTCAGTTGCATTCTCCTAGCTGCCAGGAAAAATAGTTCCAAGTGTGATCTGGAAGAAAAATACTCCTTCACCCTCCAAGGGTCTTTGATTTCAGGTGTGTTGGTGGCCCAATTGATGGCCTAAATCCAGTTCAAATCTCATTGTCAACCTGGAGCTTTGCATTGTTTGACTCGAGCTCACTCGCCTCGGCCTAGAGCATACTTATTGCAGATTTTAGATCCTCGACATTACCAAAGTGGTCCAGAAGCTTATGCATTTGGTCACTTTCCTTTGTTCAGATAGTAATAACAAATGTGTGGCTCTGTAAGTTAATGTATTAAAAAGAAAGTTGGTTAGTATATATTTATGTACCTATATGTTGCTAATGTCGCTAAAGTTTTGTGGCTTCATGAAAATCTATGTTGGATATTTTGAATAAGTTGAAAACTTCAAAACAATTAGTACTCAATAAAGATCTAGATTTAACTTTTATGTGATTAATATTTTGACATACATAATTATTCCGAAGGGAAAATATTTAATTCTACTAGAGAAATTTTATTATATAAATTTATAGTAAATCTAAAATTGAAGTTGTCATCCAACTATTTCTTACTCAAATAATAATATTTTAATTAGAACAAAAAAAATTGTTCAATTGTTCAAATACAAAAAAGGAAGAGAATAGTTGTTTAACCCTAAATCATCACAGTTTTTTACTTCTCAATTTAATTAGAACATGATGCATGTAAATGTTTTCCAACCCATATCACTTCTCTCTATTACAATCATTTGACGAAAATCATAAACAAAACAGAACATAAAAAAGAGAGCAAAAAGTTCAGAAACTGAAAATGGATTCAGATTATACTAGTTATTAGATATCATTAATCATGAAAATGTAGCAACCCATACTTCAAGATAAACCATCAATGTTGACATACTGGGAGCAGTTACAAAGGTTTATTAGCAAGACTCTCAAATTCAGTATGTATCCTCTTCATCTCTTGTTGAACATCCTTAAGCTTCGACTTTAAATCATCAACTTCACGTTCCTTAGCCTCCTTCCTCAAATTAACCAGAGACAATTTATCCTTTAATTCTGCTATTCGTTTGTTGATATCTTCTTTCCCTCCATTATTACCTTCTTTCTCCATATCCGCAACCTCTGTTTCAAGCTTTTCGTGCTTCAATCTGGAACAAAAGGAAGATAAAGAAAAGTACGATACGGGAAAAACCATAAATTTGAAAAAAAAATAGGTATAAGAAAAATAATTAAAGGACTTGCTACAATAGAATTTGTTCAAGTAAAATTAATCTATAAGTTTTTACAAAATTTATATCAATAAATATTTTCATTTACAATCTAAATTTTTTTTTGTACGAAACAAAATAAAGAGAATAATCCTAATTTCTTTAGGTTATCATTAAAAGGGATTAACTTTAAAGGGTTTTAACAACCAAAAATTTCAAGCTTTATGATATCCCTAATTTTAATAGATCTATATCTAGATAGTAATTTAGATTTATAAATCTATACGATGTATGAAATTCAACGCTAATATTTTTCCCTTTTCAACACTTTATATGTGAATTATATAATCTAGAAAATAACAAAAAAATAGACATGATTCCATTGACTCCTTAGGACTCACAACAAAACTAGAAAAAAATATCCAGAGATATAAACAAGAGAAGGAAAGTGATGTTCGAATCATAATTATCTTAGAAGAATAATTAAAATGAAATAAAAATTTCCTCTTCATACAAAAACATAAAGAATAATAACTTACATACAAATGTTAAGTCACACAAGGTCTAACACATAAGGAAATCACCTTTGAGTTTTGAGATATAGTGAAAAATGAGGAGAAAATGTGTGTATTTATATGACTATAAAATATTCAAATGAGAAAAATGGTCAAAACAATGTAGCACCTTTATTTAAATTTTTACTAATTATATTATGACAGTGGAGAAGTGTGAAAAGAATAACGATAAAAAAAATATCAATTTAAAAGATTGATGATTTTTTTTAATTACTCTTCTTAAATAGTAAGAACTATAATATGAATAAAAATATATTTTATCGATCGAGGAAAATATTAGAAATACATTCTAGTCAAGTAAAGTATTTATAGAATATAACTCAATGTAATATTTCAAATCTAGTAGAATACACACCTTAGATTAAAATTAAATTTTGAATGCTATAAGTTAGCACTCTTGTGGGTGATAATTTACTAAAGAGGATTAAAAAAAAGGTCCTTCAACTATGTGAAATGAACAAAAATTTCTTCTGTTTATACTTTAGTTCATAAAAGCTCTTGTTAATAGTTTTGTCCAGAAATGCCCTTATCGTTCCTAAATGGGTCAAAATGCCCTTTTCCAAATAAATATATTATCTCTTTTCTTTTAACACATTTATTGTTCCTACTAAAATTATTGCTTTTAAAGAACACTAATCTTATTTTCTTTCTTTAAAAACCACTTTAACTAATAAAAATGTAAGAAATAAATTTTTCTTCCTAATCTCAATTTATAAATTAAAATAGAATAACTTCTATCAATTAAAATAAAATAACTTCATTTACGCTTTTAACGTACAATATATGTCATATATAAGATCATAGTAAATATGTCATTAATTCTTATTTAGATTACGATAAAATATAATTATGATATATATTTTTTTTAATCGAAATTGGATAAACATTTGCTAATAAAAAAATATTTATTAGAAAAGAATGTATTCAAAAAATAAATAAATTATATATTTATTTGGAATAAGGTATTTTTTACCCTTTAAGTAAAAGGGCATTTTTTAACCAAAGTATTGACGGTAAGATTATTTTGGACCGTAGTATAAATGGAGGGCATTTTTGTTCATTTCACACATTTTAAGAGAATTTTGACCATTATCCGTAGAATATATAATGTAGTTTGAATAGTTAATGAGAAAAACGATGCAAGCAATAGAGCGTACTCATGTAATCTCGAGTAAATGATAATCTCGAATTTTATTTACTTATATAACTACCTTTTCACCTAAAATTAAGTATTTTTCGTGATAATTATTAATTAATCTAATTGGTGATTAACTAACCCATGAGTTTTTATGTAATTAGCACTAATAACAATATCATTGAAGTAGGCATTCATTGTAGAAGATATGTCACGAACCAGATTTCGGGTAAGTGATGGCACCCTACAAGAAATTCATTTAAAGTGAAAAAACACAAAAATAATAATTAAAAAAATATGGAGACTTTCCAAGTCATGTTCATTAGCTACTAACTCCAAGACTCGTATAAATTGGAAGAAAATATTTTTGTGTTTACCTTTTGCATTCTTCAATTTTTTTCGTCAAGTTATATTTGTTAGTTTATTTTATCCCTGATATATCAAAAACATATTATATATGTAAACACCAGGACATCGATAACCATATCACAATATAAAAAAATTAGGTCAATTTCGAGTTAAGTGTCAACCCTGGAAACCAAATAAAAAATGAGAATTTTCTTTCAAAATTAACTTACACATATGACAAAGAAATAAAATACGAGATTGAGTACGACAGGCCCTCAATTCATTAAATCGATTAAAAAATTCTTCAGCAAAAAAATCCCAATTTCAAATCCACAAAGAATGATTTAATCCTAAAATCCACGATAAAATAGCGAGGAAATATCTATTAAGTGATTAGGAGCTTACCTTCTTTCAACAAAAAAAGAAATACCACCAAGAATCGTCTCACCTAGATGTCCAAAAATGGTGGAAATGGGTGAAAGACCAATGAAAATCATTGTTTAGTTGTTGAACTATGTTTGCCGGAATCACTCTCCAGTAGAACAATTGCGCAAGACAAAAACCTCAGTTGCCTCCCTCTTGTGAGATTGTGCACCCTCTCGCTGCACCAATAAAACTAACCATGAGGCTTCCGTTTTGGGCCATTGCGCTTGGACTTGCACAAAATATCATAAATATCAATTGTGCTCTGAATAAATGATGCAAGTTGATCATAAACCATGTTCCAAACCTGTTGGAATAATCAAATCACCATTTAAAGATTGTCTCGATCAAATATTGATTGTGGTAAACTCTAGATTTAAGAAATCCAAGATTCCCTTCGAACAAATTAAATCATTCTTGGGTGCTTTGGACCCTTGCAAATTATCCATCAAAGTAACAAATCACCCTTTCGACCAAGTGAGATTGTCAGAATCTGAAAATTACTTTGTTACCCTATATGTTGACTTAAGTCAAACTTCCTTAGTTCCAAACTTTAAAAACTGAAAAATTTCTCCAACACACACATTCAATCACTCTGTGAATCGTGTTGCCCATACCCGGAAGTCAAAAATAACAAACTAAGGCTATGTAATGGGTCAAAATGGAGAAAATAAGCAAAAATAAATGTTAAATGACATTGCCGATCATTACAATTACCTCATAATTAATGTGTTAATTACAATGATTATCAAAAGTTAACATGTATAATCTTTTTTCTTTAGGAAATTATGGTACCTAATCAAACTCAATGTAGCTAAGAACATATATACTACTATAGTTTGCAATCTGTAAGGTAGAAAGAGAATCAGTTCTCCCTAACATCTTGTCCAAATGATGAGAATTTAGCTATGAAGCAAGCTTTTTATTTATAAATAGAGCCATTAGGATTTAGTTTTCTTTTAAAATTTCATTTACAACCAATAGATTTTGAACCAGGAGGTAAATTAGTTAAATTCTGTACGACCCAAGGGTACCCCCAAGACATAACATGGCACATACGACTCCGAAGGGCACCATGTAAGCCAATTAGCATATCATAACATAAGTAAAGAACAATGGAGAGTAAAAAAACATTTTTCAAGTCTTAAGAATTTTTTCATAAAAGCAAAGCGGACGACTAGACATTATCTCAATTACCTATCTGTTACACTCGAAGTCTCAAATAGGGTCACAACCCTTACAATAGGAATCCAAAAGTCTAATACAATGAAATAAAAGGAACAACAAGATATCACTCGTCTTCAGAACCATGGGGACTCATTACTAGCTAGGAGAATAGTCGATCCAAGCTTTTGCACAAGAAAGAGATCAACTCAATGACTGGAACTTACAGTTATAGAAAAATGTAGAAGAAATAAGGGTTAGTACAAAAATGCACTAAGTATGATAGTCATGCAAGAAATCATTGAAAATATGCTAAAAAGTACATTTTGGTTGTAAACTATGCATTTTACCAAGTTTGAACTCATCATGCATACATTGGAAATTATAAGTCATAAACCATATTGTCAATCATAGATCATCATATCGAAAAGAGCAACATATCATAAGTACTCTCAAAGTCGACTTGTGGAATGCATGAGTAAGATCCCACACTCCTACCCATACTAAGTAAAGTTTCTTGAGTAGCTATGGTCCATAAATCATCTTCTTGTCCATATCAACATATTTAGGGAATAAGTCTTAACCGACATAGACCATATGAGCTAACATGGAATCCAGTGTCTACCCTACACCGAAAAGGTATGTCCTACTTGCCTAAGGTAGAATCATACTCTTAGCTTAGATGGATCCACTAGCTAAAGACATATGCGGGTACATATTTATGGGATAAAGGATTGCTAATAGAAATCCAACCTCAACTAGCGGAAGAGCTCCCATTCCAAGAGATTGCTATTAGGAAAACCCAACCTCAACTAACGGAAGAGCTTCCATCTCATATCAATATCCTCTCGGTTCAAAGCATTGTTTCCCACAGTTTACATATTAATTCTTGACTTAAAGTTCATGATCATAGAATAATGTCTTGACAATCAATCCAACTTATTGTCATACTATAGCTCCTAGATTCATTAGGTGAGAGTAGTCTTCCAACCTTAAAATCATCATATGTGACAAACTTTTCACATCATATCATATTCATACATAAATGTGTTCATGAGGATAACAACCCAACACAACAACAACTAAGTCATGATCATATTCACTTTACTCTCAAAGTGTTCTTATGGCCCTTACATAGCCCGCCCTTATAATCATGCATAATTCACATATCTTGCCTTTCAAGTCCACAAGCCATCAACACATCCAGAAATACTAAAATAGACATGAATGATAACATGATTCAAGTAACCCAACTATAATAAATATAATCTCATATCAATCCTTTTAGAATCAACAATTCACATCATAAGATAAAAATTTTGGAGATTAGGGATCGATTTCATGGGTTCTTGGGGGAATTCATCATAAATCAACAATTAAAAACGTTTTTGGAAAGAACCCACCAGTTCGAAGTCCAACCCTAACTTTGGGGATATCACTAGTTCTGAAACTCAATTTGTAGGGACTCCTTTGATGGAAATTATCCAAGGATGAAAGAATGTCATACATTAGTAATGATTCTTCAAAGAAATTGAGTGAAATAGCCTTGATTCTTCAAGCCCTAGCTCCACTTTCACTCTTCTTCTTCCTTGAGTTTTAGAGAGAGAAATATTGTGTAGAAGATGAAACTTTTTTATTTGATCTGGGTGTTTGTGAAAAATGACTTAGTTTAGGTGAATTTGACTTAAAAAAAACTTATCTAATGACCCTAAACTTACCCAAAACGACCTCAGACTGATCATGTCGCACTCCGCTACCTGATGGCGAAGAAAGATGCAAAACAAAGATTGATAAGGTGGGTGTTACTATTACAAGATTTTGATTTTGAGGTTAAAGATCGAAAAGGTTGCGAAAATCAAGTGGCCGACCACTTGTCGAGGTTGGAAGGAAGGGAAGATACCGAGCATGAGGTCGACATAGACGACTTATTCCCCGACGAACAAGTGTTTGCTATATCTCTCAAACCTACACCGTGGTATGCAGATTTTGCAAATTACACTATGAGTGGATTCATGCCGGATGAGCTGACGTTTTACCAACAAAAGAGATTCATGTTCGACGTTAAAAAGTACTTTTGGGATGAACCATACATGTTTCGAGAATATGCTAACCATGTTATTAGGAGGTGTGTTGCAGAAGAAAAAGCAGTAGAGATTTTTCATGCTTTGCCATGCATCTCCAGTGGGAGGGCACCATAGTGGTATTCGCACTTCCGCTAAAGTTCTCCAAAGTGGTTATTACTGGCCATCCCTATAAAAGGATGTGCATGAATTTGCGAAAAAATGTTCTCAATGTCAGCAGAAAGGCGGAGTATCTAGACGGCACGAGTTGCCTCTCAATCCTATTTTGGAAGTCAAATTACTCGATGTGTGGGGAATAGATTTCATGGGCCCATTCGTGAGCTCATTTGGATATAAATACATCTTGGTGGCTGTGGATTATGTCTCCAAATGGGTGGATGCCATCGTACTCCCAAACAAGGAAGGAAAAAGTGTTGTCCAATTTCTGAAACGCTACATCTTCGCAAGATTTTGCACTCCTAGGGCGATTATTATTAATGGGGGTCTTACTTTTGCAATAGGTGGTTTTCAATGGTGCTGAGCAAATATGGGGTGAAACACAAGGTAGCAACCCCATATCATCCCCAAACAAGTGGCCAAGTCGAAGTGTCAAATTATGAAATCAAAAGCATCCTGGCAAAGACAGTAAATGCCAACACAACTGACTTGTCCAAGAAACTCGATGTTGCACTATGGGTATATCAGACCGCTTACAAAACACCTATCGATATGTCTTCATATCAGTTCGTTTATGGTAAGGCTTGTCATTTTCCTGTCGAGCTTGAACACAAAGCATTGTGGGCATTGAAAGTTCTAAATATGGACTGGTCCAAAACTTCAAGGGAGAGGGTTGAGCAGTTGAACGAACTAGATGAATTTAGACTCAGATCGTATGAAAGTTCAGCTATCTACAAAGACAAAATGAAGAAATAGCATGATGATAGGATACTCGAGCGTGACTTCAAGGTAGGAGATTGGGTTTTGTTATACAACTCTCGACTTAGACTTTTTCTCAGAAATCTCAAATCCAAATTGTCTGGACCATTTAGAGTAATGTGAGTGTTCACCAATGGTTCCATAGAAGTTGAAGATCAGGAAGGACCTCCATTTAAAGTAAACGGGCAACGTCTGAAATTATATATCAGGGATTTTCAAGAGATTTCTTTGGTTGAAATGGTGTATTTGGAAGACGTTTAAAGTTGCTGCTGCGTTGTGGCACGACGTTAACTAAGGCGTTGTTTGAGAGGCAACCCAAAACCCTTTATTACTTTAGGTTGCTTTGATAAAATAATAGTGTGTTGATTGTGCAGATGAAAGAGTGGAAAGTGAATGAAAAGCACAAATTGGCGAAAAATAGGTCTAATCAGTGAACCGCCGAACGGTTCGGCGACTCCAAACTAGGTTGGGGCTAGACTTAAGATCATCTTGAATTGGAGTCTATGAAACTCGGCGATCAGAAGAAATTATTGAGGAACCGCCGATCGTGTCGGCGACCCCGATAGAGACCGCTGTTTGGACTCCCACACAACATGGAGGTTCTATAAACTTCGGTGGGCCAAATGACTATTTGGCGTTATGCCGAATAGATCAACAATTGGGACTAATGTCATCGAACGGGCAAAAGCTGGATGGTTTTGCAAGCCAAAGGTTTAAAATTTTCAACTTCATTCATTCTCCCTCACTTTTTATCTGTCCAAACTCACACCCACATATCGGGCACTGATGCCCAGACAGATGGAACGACTGTTTAGACATGATTCCTTCTTTACCTCCCTCTCTGTTTTTCTTTAATTTACTTTCGGATGTTTGTTATTTGCATATGAGAACAAAATGTTTTTATTTGTGGTGGGGTGAGGCCCATCTTTTGTGTTGATATTTGTCTTTTGGGTTATTTCGTTTAAATTGTTTTATCTACTTTCTGTCGATGATTGAGCTTATGGATCCTTTTGTTTTTAATTGCAAAATGATTTTGACCCTTCTAAAAAAATATAATTTTTTCTCACATTTTTGCCACCACCTATATGATCTTGAATGTGGCTGTTCTTTTGCAAAAAATTGAAGTCTCGGTTCCAATCAATAACAATGAATTGAATAGTGCTCTCAATTGAATGAACATGAATGTATGGCTACGATGAGGCCAAATGAAGTTGCATAAACAATATGTGAACTCTTTGCCTCTCGTTATCACTAGCCTAGTATCAAATTGATTCTCTTATGATGATCATTGCACACTAGCAAAAGTGTGGAGTCTTGTTTGACTGTAGTGTCAATGCTTAGTGTGATGAGCTTACTTTGAACCATGCATGACAAATCCTAGAATTTGCCCCGTTGGTTCGGTCCATTGAGTGATGTTATCTCTTCATATGATCTTAGGCAATTTCGAAGAGTGTGAGCCAATTTGACATATAACTCTTCTGTGACATACCTTGTGAGTGTGTGATTCTCTCTTGAACACCCATTGAGCCTTACCTTTCTTTGGAAGAAACTTGATGAAAACTAAACTTTTCTTAATCTATCACCCATAATCCTCATGAAGTTGTGGTTAGTTGAATAGCCAACTTATGCCAAAAGCCTAAGTTGGGTGTGTGTGGAAAAGATAGGGGCAAGTCAAGAAGTGCAAGCGAAGTCTCCTCTTACCCATGATTTTGAGAAAAATGGAACCCCTCCATATAAAAAAAAGAAGAGAAAAAGACAGGAAAGAAAAAGAATGAAAAAGAAAAGTTATGGAATAAAGTTGAAAAATGAAAGGGGGTTCATAACAATTCATGGGAAACGAATAATAGGATGACTCATGAGCACTAAAGAAAATGATGAAGGGAAAGGGAAGGAAGTGTTGTGAGCACCACATCTCGTGAGGATGAAAGTCACTGATCCTAAATGATCATACATTTGCACTCAGCCCCATTATAAGCCTTGAAAAAACCTTTTTGATCTTAAGTGAGCTGAAACAAATGTTGATTGTAAAATATGGGCAAACCTATGGGTGAAATCATGCATTATGTTCTTCTTTGTGAGTGTGAGCGTTGCATCTAATTCCAAAGCTTTAAACTATGAAACCTTTTCTGTGAATATGGAATCATTCTTTGTGTGAGGGCATTTGAACACTATAGTTGAGCTTGAACTTGCATTTGAAACAAGTGTTGTGAGCATGAGATTCGTTGATATTGGTGAGTCACAACTTGAATCTTTGAGTGCACATTTGATCTTTGCATAAGTAAATTGAGTCTTGTTGTGTGCATTCATGAGTGAGTATTGTGTAGCACTGTTCGAGACACCCTTTTTGAACGACTGAACTTGAGTTTGCTTGAGGACAAGCAAAAGTTTAAGTTGGGGGTGTTGATGAGTACACAAATTAGACTCATTAGGGCTATATTTTAATAGAAATTGTGTCCTCAAATGCTTATTTTATCTCAATATCTGATGAAAACCCTTACGTTTCAGGTATTTTATGTTTGAAGGAAAGCATGGATACTACATCGGAAAAAGGAACGAGAAGGCTGAAAATAATGAAGAAATAAAGGCCTGAGGATCGCCGAGTACACTTGGCGAGTCGCCAAAGGATCCTACTTCGCCTTTTGTTCCAGTGTGCTGAGCCCTAAAGGAAAGGATCAAGTCGGAGGAAAAAGGAAGCAGTCGACACATTACCGAATAGTTTTGCAAAACAGTACCATGTCGACCAATGACCCAGAGCACAACGATGCTGAAGGCTGGTGCAAGACGGTGATGAACTACACCAAAAGGCGAATTGCCGAGTTGATCAGCGATTCCGACTAACGGCGCCGAATGATCTACTGCAACACATATCTGTAGAAGCTATAAATACTAGTTAGAATTGTAGTTTTGAATGTCGAACAATTAGTGTGATTTTCAGTCTAGAATATTAACTTTTCATATTTTTTCTCTAAGTTTGAGAGGTTTTTGAAGACTTGAAGAAAAAGAGGGTTTCTTCTCGAAGGATTTGGACTTGGGTCTCTTGGATTCTTCATTCTTGGCATGTAACAAGACCTATATCTTCTTACCCATTTGAATGCAAGGTCGTTTATGTATAAAATTTGATATCTTGATGTGTGACTAAAAACCCCATTTCTTGGGGTGTGATTTAGCAAATATGGGTTAAGATAATTGGTTGGTCTTGCTTGCTGATAGTTTAAATGTAGTTTAATGGTGATTTCGTCTAGTAGTTGTGGTTGAATCTAATTGATTTGTAGTTGCAAATACAAGTTTACTCATGTGTTTTCGGCCTGCTTGAGAGAGAAGTCGTGAAACCAAGACCACTAGATTGATGGCCTAAGGAGTGGGTCGACATGAGGCTCAGCCCGAGAGGGTGAGCCCTAGTCCCATATCCTAACACTCAGCTCGACAGAGTGAGTGGCGTAAGGCGTAGGCTGGTCTTCATGCGGCATGTGGGTTTCCCAGAGGAACCCATTTGAAATGGGGTAAGTTGCCCGAGAGAGAACTTATTTCCACAGAAAGCTTAGCCTAGTCACTATTACTCCATAAATTTTCTATCGAAAGCATGTACCCAATACTTTAGATCAACCCGTATTCCGGTCACATCCTAAGAATCCCCATCTCATTGCTTAGATTTCCTTGTTAATCTTGCAAAAAATTTTTTACTTGTGTTAAAACCCCCAATTTGATATTTGACACTTTCCTGTCACCCCCTTTATTTACTATGTTTTTACTCATTAATGTCTTTAGCTACAACTAGTTGGAACGAAATTTTATTCTTCTATAAATTCTCAAAACCACTCCTTTGGGACGATCCCAACCCTTGGTTGGGTTACTATACTATTGCACGATCATAGACATCCAAACTGTAAGACGTGTCGTTGATTACGCAAACATCAAGCGACTTTATCCATTGACCCCAATAGAGTCGAGAAGAGTCAAATTTACTTCTTATTAACTAGATAGGCCATCCAGTTAGTAGTGGTGTACCTTCATATAGACCAGGACAACTCGGTCTCAACTGGTCACTTGGGACGAGTTTTCTGAGGCCTTCTTGGTCAGGTTCATCCCCTACAATGTCAAAGATTGTATCTGGTGTTCGTTTTGTAGCTTAGAGCGAGGCTTTATGATTGTTTTAGAGTATAAGTGAGGTTTGACGAGTTCTCCTACGACGCTACTATGGTCATACATACTAAGGAGGAGAGAGTTATGTGCATGTCCGTGGTTTGAGACTGTAGCTACAGATTTAGACCTAGTCTAGATTCTCCATGGGCCATTCCTTTTTTGATGTAGTTGATCATGCCCGCACAATTGAACAAGTTCTTTGTGAGGCGAATGATAAGAGAAGTAGGTATAAGGCTAATTACAGGAGGTTCCCTTTAAGATCTAGAGACTCTTATTATAAGATGTTCAAGCGATTTCAACAGGGCCAGTCCAGTTGGCCTGTTCAGACATCATTAAGGGCTTTAGAGGGTGACTGATATAATAAGAGTGAGGTTGGCTCGAGTTAGAGTCGAGATAGATGTCACTCATGTGCGCTAGGTCGTTATGGCCAATCTTCTAGGAGACGATCATCTTTAGATTTTTTTTATTTTCGATAGTTTGATCATTAGGCTGAGATTTCCCTTTGCGTAGGCGGATTGGTCTCACTCCATAGGTAGCTCTACAAGATCCACAACCAGAAACTCCAGCAATAGACCAAAGTAAGGGTTAGAATCACGGTGGTTAGAATCACGGTGGTTAGAATCTTTAGATTTTTTTATTTTCGATAGTTTGATCATTAGGCTGAGATTTCCCTTTGCGTAGGCGGATTGGTCTCACTCCATAGGTAGCTCTACAAGATCCACAACCAGAAACTCCAGCAATAGACCAAAGTAAGGGTTAGAATCACGGTGGTTAGAATCACGGTGGTTAGAATCTTTAGATTTTTTTAT
This sequence comes from Solanum gracilifrons, assembly GCA_029582605.1. Taxonomy (NCBI): domain Eukaryota; kingdom Viridiplantae; phylum Streptophyta; class Magnoliopsida; order Solanales; family Solanaceae; genus Solanum; species Solanum gracilifrons. The sequence goes on along the minus strand of JAJOOH010001115.1, from coordinate 260 downwards.
TTTCGATAGTTTGATCATTAGGCTGAGATTTCCCTTTGCGTAGGCGGATTGGTCTCACTCCATAGGTAGCTCTACAAGATCCACAACCAGAAACTCCAGCAATAGACCAAAGTAAGGGTTAGAATCACGGTGGTTAGAATCACGGTGGTTAGAATCTTTAGATTTTTTTATTTTCGATAGTTTGATCATTAGGCTGAGATTTCCCTTTGCGTAGGCGGATTGGTCTCACTCCATAGGTAGCTCTACAAGATCCACAACCA